>CM069442.1:52571630-52726277 GCA_035610835.1 Ophiura sarsii | reverse complement strand
TGTTTTTTGTATAAAAAAACCCAACAAAATCCAAATGGTATACTATTTACAGATTTTGTGATATTTTGTTTTATTTGCATTGCCCCCTCGAAAGATTGAATAAATGGCAAAATAGCCAATTTGAACAAAAAAGAGTCAAAATTGTCCCCTCTGATAGGCACTTTGCCCCCAAAACAAAACACAACAACAACCCAACAACAACCAAACACACATCATGGGTCCACCACTGATACACAAACCCTAATCCCCCTCTCATCCCCAGGTTTTGATTGATACCTTGGCCAAACCCATGATTCCCTTAGAATATGTGGCCATGACTGAGACACTTGACTGTTATATTCAATTTTAGGAAGGCTGGTTTGCCATTATTGCACGCTCAATATCACATCACATCCGCATGTATGGAAATTAACTGCAGAGCAACGGAAAATTACAGAGAAAGAATATTTACCAACATTTGATAGATTTAGAATATTTTAGAAATGAGGTTAAAAAGTGAATCCCTGAAAATGTATCAGAAATGGTATTTTACCTGTTAGGAGGGAGGGAGAGAAGGGGAGAGGGTTGGTTGGTTGGTACGTTTCTGTCATGACTGAAAGATCGTGACTTTAGTGAAGAAACCTCATTTTTTGACCGTCTGCAGCAGTTGGTAGATGATAGAAGTAGGTTGTCCCACCAGGGATTTAATTCCGTCAAACCATCTTGATTTTGGCCGGCCAGGTCTACGCGC
Source organism: Ophiura sarsii (assembly GCA_035610835.1). NCBI lineage: Eukaryota > Metazoa > Echinodermata > Ophiuroidea > Amphilepidida > Ophiuridae > Ophiura > Ophiura sarsii. Next base: position 52,725,547 of record CM069442.1, on the reverse strand, counting down.
ACCCTCGATCTTACCCTGCATAATTTTCCTTGGCGTTTGGCAAATGACCAAAGTAAGAGGAGAGTGTTTGGAAGTTTATTAGCCCTTGTTGTCTCCTCTTCATATTATAACCTCCTGCGCCAACACCACAGTTCAAAAGCATTAACCCCCTTCTTAACCCCCCATCTCCCAGAAAAGTCCCCCCCCCCCCCCCCCCCCCCCACGCCAAATTGGGCTCATCGCGTAGGGTAAGGTCCGAAGTTTACCGCTTTGTCACTGTCTACTTCCGCGTTTTTCCGCTTTGTATTTTTCCCCAAGAAAGCTTAAAATGTACGATCTATAAAACCAAAATAAACACACTTTACAGAAAAACACATCATTTTAGATTTTTAGGCTTACGAATTATGAACTATGAATTATGGTATGGAGTTCAGCGCGGAGTTTTATATTTAGATATTGTTTGTTTTGTTTTATTACGTATCGTTTTTTAATATTTATATTGTTTTATTCAAGACTATTTATAAATTGTGTGTTTTGGACGTTTTTTGTGCATTTTTTTATCTTCTTTTCATCAAAATGTTTTTTTCCGCGTTTAACCTCAATTCCGTGATTTTTGCGGAAATTCCGCAACGCCTCAAACTTCGGACCTTAGCGTAGGGTTATGCGGCAAAGGTGACTCCACATACTTATGCGCGCTGGTTATGTAAGACAAATCTTCTTCTTTATTCTTGGCCTAAAATAAAATAAATGAATAACTCCTTCAATAAAAAGGTTAAAGAATTTGTAGTTTTTTGTAGAAACTGGTAACTTTGATCGTCCAGTATAATCAATGCACAGCAAATGTTTGTTTTATAAATTCTTATTTAAATTATATAGCGATTGAATATTTAGGGAAAACCCCATCGCTTTATAGTGCTTTTTATTCAAGGTAGGGCATATTTGACATAGGCATAAATATCTGGAGTATTAGAATAAGACAACATCATTGATCTAGATAGCACTGCTCCCCTTTAAAAAAAGACACAAAAAAAGACACAAAAACCTTTGTTTCTAGAAACTTTGCATGTATTTGTCCATGTATTTTTCTGTGCGTGTCACATGTACACGATTCAAGTCGGGATCACCCGTTATCTCCATTGCCGCTGAAAAGAAAATATAGAAAACAGTATAGAAACACCGCCATAATGTGGCAAGATGGTAGCCGCCGGCAAAAATAATACAGTGTCCTCATTTGAATATGTTTCCATCATTTTTAAAATTCATCTGACTTTCGTGTACACGTTAATTCAAAATTGAACATGTGACACATACTTCTGTGTCATGATCACATGCCTACTAGAAACTCCGCTAGAAACCTTCTGTATCTGTTTAAACATGATTTGAAAACTCCTTTACCATAATTGATAAAACAGTCAAATGTCTGTACCAAAATGTTTAGTTATAGAAAAAAACCTTCCTCTCAAAAATCAGTTCCCAATGAAGGTCCATATTCAAGATCCAGATTGGGACATGCGTACACACACCAAATTGAAACTGAGATTTGTGGTAGCAGCGAATAAAAAATTAGTATAGCTCGAAAAATGTTCACTTCTTCCTATATACAAGCAAAATCTAGAAAATAAACTATGCATGACCAGAGGTGGGGAGGTGGAAAATTTCGTTTTATTTCTATTTGGCAAGTATGAATCAGGAAAATTGTGGTTATGTCAAAGATCAAGTGAAAAGTTCACAACTCTTTAGTTAAGTACCAGCTTAATAAGTTGGTATTTTTTCAGGATTTAAGTGAACTGGTCATGTATGATAATTATGCATTTTCCAAAGGAAAAAATGCCATTTCAATGATATATCTAGCGACTATTGAAAATCTTGATACCAGTTAGTACAGATGTCAGCCAGTCAACCAGGTATAAAGAAATTCAACCTTTTCACTCACTTGCTTTCACTTGGAAGAAAAAGAAATCGACCCATATATTTACCCCCTCATTTTTGACAAATTTGGACAAATTATTTTGGAAAAGGAATATATTTCAGGAAATTAGACCCATTGGTTTTCAATGTTGCCAATATTTTAGCAAATAGTGCAAATCAGAGGTTAAACCAGAGGTTCTCAATTACTGTAACTTCAGAGCCATGGAGGACCACAAACATTCAAAATGACACATTCTCGAGGGTCAAATAAGAATTTTCTTCTCATGTTTTTCTTCAAAGGCTATCATTATTGCTTGAAGGGCTGGATTTGGCCCTTGGGCCGCCTTTTGAGAACCCCTGAGTTAAACCCACCAAAATATTTAGAAAAAAATCTGAAAAGGGGTAATTTGCTTGTCAAATAATAGGTATGGGACCCTTGACAGCACATACACTACAGGGTGGTCCAAAAAAAACTATACCCAACTTTGGAGGCCATTTTCTCCTAGATGATAAAATATTTTAGTAATTTGGTTTGCATATTATTAAAGCATATATCGTTGAGCATTATTGGTGAAAATAGGGAATATATTACATTAATATTTTTTGAGATATTGCTATTTTTAGCGAGTATGTGTAAAAATGGCTTTTCCACGGGAGCTGTCAATGCATCAACATGTTTGAATATGATATGACACAATAATGTAATGACGCGATAGTCCTTTGACAAATGTTTTTGCGAGAGCTACTTTTCAATATTTCAAGAATATTTGAAGCTCTCGCAAAAACATTTGTCAAAGGACTATCGCGTCATTACATTATTGTGTCATATCATATTCAAATATGTTGATGCATTGACAGCTCCCGTGGAAAAGCCCTTTTTACACATACTCGCTAAAAATAGCAATATCTCAAAAAATATTAATGTAATATCTTCCCTATTTTCACCAATAATGCTCAACGATATATGCTTTAATAATATGCAAACCAAATTACTAAAATATTTTATCATCTAGGAGAAAATGGCCTCCAAAGTTGGGTATAGTTTTTTTTGGACCACCCTGTACATGTAGCCTCAGAATTCAACTGCAAAGACTCATGTGTCAACTGAATGATTCCATTTGAATTCTGGTGAACAGTATGCCATGGTCATTTATCATATCTTTCCGAATAAAATGTGACGGCTGACTGGTACCACTGTGTTATTGCATGCAACGTTCCAGCAGAAGTTCACAGACAATGGATGGTTAAAATTTGAATCGTTCGCAAGATTAAGGCGAAACCAACTATGCAATATCCCAGGGTTCTGTACCACACGCTTGATTAGCGTTGCCTTTGTTCCTGTGTTTGGTTTGACCCTGAGATTTGGCGTGGACATTATCAAACTATTTGTTCTATTATGAAAATTGAAAAACAAGAATTGGGGAAAATGGGTCTGCATATAGCCTCGGGGTTCTTTAGTGAACTTGATCCATTTGGATACACTTGCAATTGAAACAAGCTCTGCTGTTTCATTTTGTTATTTACTGAACTAGAACATCAACTTTGATAATGGCCTTCAGTTCCTAAGATCACATCTTATGGATTGAAAAGAAATATAAATATTTGTATTTATAGCTTTAATTTGTTATCCATCAAAATGAGTATGATATTGTATTAATTGGAATAATTTTCAAAATCATTATAAAAGTGAAAGGAATTTCCAACACATTATTTACAATTTAAAAAGTCGACATTACTGAGAGTAAAGAAAACTAGTATTAGCCTTGGTATTCAATGCACAATTAACCCAAAAAAAATAATATTGGGTCAAAGAATTTGATCTGAATTAATCTGAGTCTGTTCACAATAATTCCAAAAACAAAATCCCAAATGTTTCAAAAAAATTCAAAAGAAAAAAAATTAAAGATCTTATAAAAAAAATGGCATAGTCTTGCTCATCGAAAATGATTTCCCCCTTAGTCTTACACATACATTAACCATATTACATGCTTAGTTAGTGTCATTATGTATTATAACAGGTACACTACTGCTATATATTGAGTTCACAGCCGATCTGGAATATGACTTAACCTATTACCTTCTCATCCAAGGCACCTCAGTTCAATCACTTCCCTGCACAATTAACCCAAAAAAATTAAAATTGGGTCAAAGAATTTGATCTGAATTAATTTGAGTCTGGCACTAAAGTGACTTGATTTGTTAAAACTTATTTACTTATATCATGAAGTAAGTATGACTGAGTCCACGTTCAAAAAACTAGTCTATTTCATTTCCTCTGGACAGTGACGTAACTTTACAGGTGCAAAATGTGTGCACATGCATGTATCTTCTGTCTTTATTATGTGTGTGAGTGTATGCGCCAGCACCCCGAGTTGTCACACACTGTAATCAGCAGCGACATCACTGCATCATGGAAGCAAAATAGACTACAGCAGAACTATATTTGGGTATCCAACTTAACTCGTTTTAGGGGTTTTATATTTTGATGACATTAGCTCAAAGATATTTTACCACAGATATGATTGTTTTAAATTGTATAGTGTTTTTGTAACGCCCTGTATGCCTACATCAATCATGAAACTGCACTATTATAGTAGGTAACTTTATAATGGAGAAGCCAGTTTGTGGAGAAGACAAAAGCAGCTATTTTTATTTGCTTTGCCTGATATAAGTTGCTAAGAGTAAAAGCAAGATATACCAACAGGGTGTGGGGAAACAGGTAATAACAAGGGAGAATAAAGCGATAAAACAGATAAATAACAAAAAACCCAATAACACACAGAATATAAGTTGATTTAAAAAACATCTGAACATTGGTCAAGTAAGGGGAGCATTACCTTTATCATAATGAAATAATTATGAAAGGGAAATAGAAATTGATTCTACTGTATTTTTGCATGTGACTTATTTTCAATCTTGTGTGATATTTCTATGTTTCTATGGTATTCAACAAAAGTTACATTACTATGTGGATATCATACATACGTTTGTTGTCTGTACAAGTATTTCAATTAAATCTGTGACCAGTCACGTCAAAAAGGACATGTTGTCGGCAAACACAGTTTAGAGATAGAGGCCAATAAATAAATTTGGTGAAATATAAAGACAATAATAGAAAAAAAGATGCTTCTTAAAACATATCTTAATTATAATTACACAGTTGGATTACCTTTAATATTGTATCATTTCAAAGCTTAAAACATGCTCTTTCAAGTCATACCAATCACTCAGATTTGACTTGGACCTTGAACATGTTTATTTTGATGTGACGGGTCACATTGGTTCTTACCCTAAAAAAGAATATACCAAGTTTAATGCTAAAAACATTGTCTCTTTACCGATTTGTTTCTCTTTTGATACCTTAAAGCAGGGGTTCTCAACCTGAGGGTCTTGATCCCCATGGGGGTTGTTTTGGGTTTTCCAGGGGGTCATGAAGGGGTCATAAATATAGCTTTTTAGGGAACCATTTTAATATTTTGCTCTAAAAAGGCTTAGAAAAACCTAAAAGAAACCTTCAAAAATGCTAAACTTCCTGCTCGCTATGCTCGCATCATATAACTAAGCAGTTTCAGAATAAATGGGGTTGTTTTTTCATTTTTGGTGGGGGTGTGGGGGGTCATGGTACAGACCAAGAATGTCAAAAGGGGTCGTGGGCCAAAAAGGTTGAGAACCACTGCCTTAAAGTCTTAAACATTATGTCCACATACATTACTCATCTTACCTTTTAGAGATGGGCCATCATGCCCAGGCCGGGGGGGATCCTTTGCAAGATTGGATTGGTCGAAAGGAACCCTCGAATCAAACAAGACAATGACGCCTATTTCTTACAAAAAATTATATTTTTTTTCTTTCTCTTTTTATCTCTATACTCCTAGGTGGATAACATCAAAGAAGCGTTGAAGACACTTAGCACCAATAATGTAAGGGCACTAAATCCAGAACCCAAGATAGGAGCACACGGAAAGCCAGTTGTATTCCTTCATCCTAAGGATTGTGGTGGAGTGCTCACGGAGTTGGAAGAAGCGTAAAATGGGATCCAGCCAGCAACCTCAGATTCATATAGAAAAAAGGACAAATTCTCTCTTCAACATATTATTGTTTTCAGACATTAATCTGTTTCAGTTGAGTGACATGGGAAACAATAAATGCATAATGGGACGATAAAACTATTTATGGACAGTTTTGTAAACGAAACAATAAAGCTGTTCTGAACTTTTTCAAAAAATGCTCTCTATAGATGGGGTGACACGTGCCGGGCATTTGGTCCGCAGTTGCCATTGTTCTTTGCCCGGCGGTGTGCGCGCGCATCCTGTTTTGTTTAGGACCTGTGCTTTTAAAACTCGCGCCAAAGCATTATAAGGGGCAATAAGGCATAGTGGACAGTGTTGTGGTCATATGCTGTTCCCACATAAAGCATGTATCAGACAGTCCAGTCATTTCCATCGTTTCTTTTGTTGATAAACATTGCTGACACCCATCTATAAGATACATATCCATGGATTGCCATATCACTATTATGATGCGTGTTTACTGCTTTCCCACTTGCCAAAATGAAACAAACTTGAACAAATATCTTGGGGTGCTAAGGTTTTATTTGAAGATGAGTTGAGTTAAGTAATGTGTATAGCATAAACGGGCATGCTTCATTTTGTTTCTCTGGTTGAGAAACACTTCTATCTAAGTTGGAGTCATCTCAACACCTGAACATGAGCCCTCAAATATGTGCACCTTTAAAGCCATGCAAAACTATGGGACCCATTCAAGTGTTAAGAAATTCTATCAGCAACATCGGCATCGCAATGAAGTGCATGTTGTTTGCGGTTAATGAATGAGGCCTCAGTGTTTTTGATAACTTTGTCGTGTGGCAATAATTCATTGTTCAGAGTAGCATGAATAATGAACTCATGTCTGGTTAGGATATGGATGTACTATGATGCAGGGATTATCAATCATCTTTTATTTAAAGGTGGAATGTGGCTTTTTATGTAACTTGTTACATATATACCATAGATTATTAAATGACAAGGATAATTTGGCCAGTATCATTCCTAGGAGCTATTAATATTAAAACATCAGTGCTGTGACCAAGCGGACAAGGGGTGCTGTCAACTGTATAAGCATGCCTGACCAAACAAGAAATATGTGATTAGGGGGTGTCAAGAAAAAGGGTCAAATTGTGTCAATATCAATAAAATGGTGATGCTCTCCGAATCCAGCTATGTTTTACATTATCAATACTTTAAAAGTAACCCTTAACGTATGTCATTACTATTTTGAAAATATGACCGAGCAATTCTACAGTAATGCTAGAGCAACAATGCAATACCATTGCAACGTTATTCTGGAATTGTTTTACTACTTTTGAAATGATGTAACACTTAAGATATATATTGTATAATAAAATAATATTCACATAATGTTTTTGTATTACTAATTATTTGATGATATACTATGAATTAGGTCATGACCCCCACAAACAGGTAGAGGTGAAACTTTGCTTTTGTAGGTATATAAAATCCTGGGTCTTGAAAGGTGTTTGTGGTTCACAAGCCACCAACCCTAAGGGGACAAAAAAAGAAACCCTGTTCTACAGGCAAACGGGATCGGGTCGGTCAGGTGGTTTTTTGGTTTTTATGTGATTTTTAAAACTTTTTTCTCTTGAAAATGACCGTAAAATCAAACAAATCTGTAAAAACCATGCCATATTTTGACAAGCCTAAAAAATGATTTGGGTCGGTATTCATTTGCGTGTGAATATTTTTTCACCGATTTGTAAAAATCTGTGTCGGTGGGGCCCGTAGAACAGGGTTTTCTTTTTTTCGTTGCCTAAGTGATTAAGTAAGTCATAGTTGTCCCATCCATGGGAAGAGTAGCCATTCATATTCAAAAAGTGGTTATCATTCTTGTGATTTGCAGAATTTAGCAAAGAGGGTTAGCATTTTTCATGGAAGGATACACTGTTTGGAAACAGCAAAAATGTGGGAAAAGGTATGTTTTAGCATACAAATGGAAAATATTTTGGTTAGATGATAAGAAATGGAAGTAAAATATGTTGGTCTAAGAATATAATTAATCTGATATCCAGAAATCTTGTATGCAAACATTTTCAAGAGACTGAGTACAGGCATCCTAGGTGTCCCATCTATTAGCAGGGTCTCTGCTCATACACATACAATTTACAATAAGGTGTGAAAAGGGTTTCTTCGAGTAAAAGACAGACCTTTCTAGCATGGATAGTCTGTTCAGAGGGTTTTTTGTTCAATTTTATTACTTTTAATGGAGGCTAATTTTCAAAACTTCTTATTTTGTTCCCTATTTTAATATTAATTTCACAATTGTTCACAATAATTCCAAAAACAAAATCCCAAATGTTTCAAAAAAATTCAAAAGAAAAAAAATTAAAGATCTTATAAAAAAATGGCACAGTCTTGCTCATCGAAAATGATTTCCCCCTTAGTCTTACACATACATTAACCATATTAAATGCATAGTTAGTGTCATTATTTATTATAACAGGTACACTGCTGCTATATATTGAGTTCACAGCCGATCTGGAATATGACTTAACCTATTACCTTCTCATCCAAGGCACCTCAGTTCAATCACTTCCCTGCCAAAACAACTTGCACTGAACTGTGCAATCTGTGAGTTGTGCTATACATGATACCCACACTACGAGAGGGTACAGTTATAGTGTATATCGAAGTGTGTGGGTTATTGAAATGTGACTTTGGTGTTGAACATATTTCTGGGTAGGATATTCCTGGAAAAGTGTAGTGTGCAATCTCCATTACTGGATTAGCAAGTCAACTGTAACTATGTATACCTATCTTCACATTGTACACAGTATATAGATGCAGATAGTTTGATGTGTATAATATAGCTGCTGTCTTTCATAGTTTGGTTCTACCTATTAGCATGCCTTGCTATTAGTAAGCTATCACAAATTAGTCTAGTGCAACGACTTTTGTATGAGTTATACAGATTTATTCTGTGATATACATATACTATGCATGGGCTACCCTACCTCTTTTGTACGACCCCACAGGTGACAGTCTACAATCAAGGAAAAAAAGGTTGGCACACTTTGTCCTAATTACGGAAAAAACCCGCCCATCTCCCCGGAGGCAATGTTGAAAAAACCCGCCCATCTCCCCGGAGGCAATGTTGATCGGAGTCATGATATCAGAAGCCTTGGCAGTTCGGGGTGGGGAAGGATATAAGAAAGGGGGAGACTTTTGCTTTCTATTAAACAGTGCTATTTCCCAAGTCGGATCTCAATTGTGAGCACAGGGATAGTTGTAATAAGTTGCGTCAAATGTGCCAACTATTATTTTCCTTGATTGTAGCTGGTCTAGTGGTATGGCTTGGGACCAAAATGAATTCAAATCCCAGTTTTAATAGATTATTATTTAAAACCTTTGCTTTCAATTCATTTTTCTAAAAATGGGGGGAAAATTGTCCAAGTCAGAATACTTACGACTAGCTAATTAGTGATAACTTACTCATAGGTTGCACCCATAGTTTAACACAGCGCAAATATTAGTCATTGGATAAAATGGAATCGTTAGCAAACTGAACGCCAATTAGACAAGATGAGTTATTCAAATACTACTTATAAATTATGCTGTTTCGGAAGTCACATACTCAACATCAAGGATATTCATTGAATAGTGTCTGTTTGTATGGAAGCAGGATGTAAATTTGATACATTGTGTTTACTACCAATAAAACATGGTTTATGTTGCAGTTTAAATTGCCACAAATATAAAGATTACGCACGACCGGACAGACATCAAATATCCCGCCTGCTACCATGCATACAGGTACTGTGCTACCAATATTTCTTTGCTGTTGAATATTTGACTTATGAAATTGCATCATTTTTTAACCAGTTTGACAATCTTGGGTAATTTACAGATCTTGACACTATTTAATAGCGAACAGTGGTATCCAAATGTAGCTGATTAAATTCCATCAAAGTCCCTACAAATTCTTAGATCATGAGAAGATCGTTTCCAAGATTGTGACTCCGTAAATATAGTGTGGACTGTTCTCTTTTTGCAGTTTTCAGTATGCACACAAACGGGGAAAAAGGCAGCTATTTATGAAGCGATTTCCCCTGAATTCTCATGTGCTTCTGATATTCCAAGTACACAAATGAACAACTTTAAGGCAGCTATTCATGAAGTGATTTCCCCTGCAATTCTCCTGTACTTGTGATATTCTTCAGTAAGTGGATGGACTTGGTTAAATTTAGACATTCAAGGGCTGAGGATGGTTAGTTCAGCAGTTGGTCAGTCAAATATACACTAGGTTACTAGTTTAAAAAGTGCAGTTAAAGGGGCATTAAGAGATGTGGTGGAGGCAGCGCCCTCAATTACACAAATATATGATAAAAACTGGGATTTATATGTTTTTACAATTGTATTACATGTATGAACTTATACCTATTAAGGATTAAGAAAAATCAGTCCTCTTTGTACAACAAAACATTGATTCAAAAATGCTGGTAGAGCCGCAAACCAACATTTTACATGGTTAGGGTTGGTATTCCAACATATTTAAAACATTGTTTTATTCAAGTTTTGCCGGAGTTTTTTTTAGTAGAAACAACAGTAATGGCAATTTTTGATGTTCATCTTGAATTCTGAAGTAAATTAATTAAAATTTAAAAAAATCAACATGACATTGTGTCCCTTTAAGGGAGGTGGGGGGCTGTCCCGGTTATCAATCAACAACAATGACATATATATATTGGGTTTTGGTGGTAGGGTTTAACCTTAACATTATCAATTATATTTTCTTTTCTAACTTAAAAAGGTTTTATTTGTCCTACAAGGATTACCTCTTCCCAGGGGTGGAGAGGAAGGCACAAGAGGCTCACCACCTGATGCCTCCCAAATGAAATGGCAAATCATTCATATTAATCAAAATTAGTTGGTTATGCATCCCCCTTCTTGCCTGCCCCCTTACCACAAATTGAATGCCCTATAATAGTTACGCCACTGCCTCTTACCAGAATGGATCATATTTAACACTGATTCATTCATCCTATTATCTGAAAGCTACAACTTTGACATCTGATCCTGACAGCAAAGCTTATTATTTACTTCTTTTCACGGAAATATTAAATTATGCCGATACCCTAGGAAGTATATTGAAACATTTTGATTACATTTTTGTTTTTTTAGAAAATTGGTGACATTTTCAGTAAAGCTGTTGGTTTTTGTCCGTATAATAGGCAACATTTTGGGGGGAAATTGATGCAATAATTAAGGCCAGGTTTAAGAAATGAATGCCAAATTGTAAAGATATATGAATGGCTTATTAGTAAACCGTTGTCCATTTTGGGAAGAAATAATCATGGCTTTACTGACCCCATCAATAATCAAGTGAATAACAAGTTATTTTGGAGACAGTGTAACAATGTCGCCTTCAGATAAGGCTAATTTGACCAACAGCATCATTAAAAAACGCAATTGAGGACGCGACCTTTATTGCCAGAATTTCTTTTTATTGGAATGACAGCAATTAAAAAAAGGTCTTGATGCCTAAATACAATAACCTGAAATCAGAATGTAAAAGGTTGGTGGATCAACTACAAATACAGCTTCGTCAATTGAGGTTAATCTGCTTCATATGCTTCCATGACATGTTGAAGGGAATCTCTCATGCTTAAGGCCGCTTCATATGCTTCCATGACGTGTTGAAGGGAATCTCTCATGCTTAAGGCCCTAAGGAAGCTAGGATAAGACCTAAACTTATATTTATAGCTTATCATAGCACCTTTATAAGATAAGTACTTCATTTAAGGACACATCATTTATTGCCAAGGATTTCTTTTTATTAGAGAAACAGCAATAAATAAGAGCCTTGACGCCTTAATATAATACAATTAGACTGAAATCAGAATGTAATATGTTGGTGGATCAACTACAAATACAACTTCGTCAATTGACATGATTGAGGTTTATCTACAGTATATGCTTGCCTGACATGTGGAAGGGAATATTTCATCATGCTTATTTTTTTTGATAAGGCCCTAAGGAAGCGGGGAGGAGACCTAAACTTGACTAGCTGATCATAGCGCCTTGATAAGATCACATAAGTAGACCATATACTAACGCGGTGGTGGTAGAGATCGCATATTTTTGGCGGCGAACCATCTAGCTTGCTGAAAAAAAACACGCATCCTAGGTACAACAGCGCCCTCTACGATAGGGGTAGAGTTCGCGCAAAATAGGGGTTGAGTTCGCATAGCACCTGCGGTGGGCCTATCTAAATTGGACCTAACTTAAATCGGTTCGCAACAAGCCGGGTTTAGTCGCCTCGGCCGCATGCGGCCTGCGGCCAGGCTTTTCTTACTAGCGCCTAGCGGCGGGCTATCCGCGTACGGTGCCTTTGGCCCCGCTTGACACCGTAACAGGAATTGACGGAGGACTTATATAGGTAACTTGAGCACGAGTTGACATCAAGTGATAGTTCCCGATCTTGATTTATTTACAAATAATATTTTTCGTATAGTGTATACGGTACTTGTTGTTGTAGTGTATTTTTGAGGTATCGACCGTGCTGTATTGTGGGAGTTACTAATTTTCAGCAGCCAGGTACCCTTTTTCAGATCGCTCGCGATCTAAACCCTTTTGGCTATACTAACAGAAATCAGAAGTCCATTTGAGGATACATCATTTATTACCATGGATTTCGAAAGTCCATTTGAGGACACATAATTTATTGTCAAGGATTTATTTTTTATTAGACTGACAGCAATAAAAAGACTTTAATGGATAAATAAAATAGCCTAAAATCACAATAAGTTGTTGGGGTTCGGGATGAACTGCAAATAATTATAGCGTTGTCAATTGGAGTTAATCTACTATGCTTGCTAAGTGTGGAAGGGAATCATTTCCATGCTTTAAGGACTTGGTACTTGGCTCTTGGTGTGGTAATGGGCTATTCCATTTATTAATGGTACACCCCCTATAGAAGGCATGGGAATCCCAAAATATTTGACACTTTTTGAGCGTGGGAATTCCCAAAAAATAATTCCATATTCCTCTCGAAGGTATAGAAGGCATGGGAATTCCCAAAAAATCATCAAATTTTGGCCGTGGGAATTCCCAAAAAAAAAATCCATATTCCTCTTGAGGGTATAGAAGGCATGGGAATTCCCAAAAAATCATCAAATTTTGGCCGTGGGAATTCCCCAAAAAAAATCCATATTCTTCTTGAAGGTATAGAAGGCATGGGAATTCCCAAAAAATCATCAAATTTTGGCCGTGGGAATTCCCAAAAAAATAATCCATATTCCTCTTGAAGGTATAGGCACATTTTGGCTGTGGGAATTCCCAAGAAAAAAGTCCATATATTCCTCAAAATCAAAAAGCAGCCTGGGAATTCCCAAAAAATAAATTGCATGCCTCACACCCCTATAGAAGGCATGGGAATTCCCAATTTTAAAAACAAAAAACAACCTGGGAATTCCCAATTTTTGAAGCAGTTTTGGTCACACCCCTATAGAAGGCAGCACAATTTTGCAGTGGGAATTCCCAAAATTTTCAGTAAAAAAATGCTTGCCTTCTATAGGGGGTGTACCATTAATAAATGGAATAGCCCAATCCATGCAGCTGTAGCTTAAAGCAGAATTTGTATGTGTGCAAATCTTTGGCGTCAAACAAGTATTTTGGGCAAGTAAAAAATGAGGGTGAAAGATGGAAATGTTAAAAAAAGGAAATGTTAAAAAAGAATGAACTGAAAGTTAGCACGATGAACTGAATGTAATTACCTTGATGTTGGGATTGAGGATCAACTGCAAATGTAGTGTTGTCAATTGGGGACAATCTACTTTCTATGCGGAAGTAGTGTGGAAGGGAATCATTTTTATGCTTCAGGACTTGGCTCTTGGTGTGGTAATCCATGCAGCAGTATGTTAAAACCTGAACTTGTATAAGTGCAAAGCAGTGGCGTAACAGCCGGGGGGGGGGGCACAGTGCCCCCCTGAAGGTGCTCAGCAGGAAATTCAAACCTACCCACCAGGAAAAATGGGGGGGAAGGGCGATTTTTTGTGACCGTGCGAAATTTTGTGACCACCCCCCCCCCCCCCCCCCCTCCCCCCACTTACGTGAAATTCACGAGGTGACTGACTGGGAAAAAATTTGGGGCAACCTTTTACGAAAATTTCTGTCGGGTCGAACTGGTGTTCACCAGGAAAAAATATCCTTTGCCCCCCTGGAAAAAATCCCAGATACGCCACTGGTGCAAAGCTTTGACATCAAATAGGTATTTTGGGCAATTAAAAAAGAGCGGGGAGGATGGGAATTTTAAAAGAAAGAAATTGAGACCTACATAAAAAAGGGTGAAAGGAAGCATGATGAAGTGAAAGTCAACACCTAAAATTAGACTAAATTGAGTGTGATGACATGAAAGCTTTTTGTTGTTATTGAAGTTGTGGATTGAGAGGAGAAGGGGTGCAGGGGAGGGACAGGTTTTGGTCAAAAATGAACTTGCTCTGGTTTAATCAATAATACGAGTAACAAAAATGTGTTTCGTTGAGTTACAGCAAGATCTTTTGATTGAGCAGCAACAGGTTCTTTGGATGAATATATCGAGGTATTTGATGATTGAAGCCATACATTTAACTATTCCACAGCATTTGAAACTGCAGCCAATCTGCTTTAGTAATACCATGATGGAAGCCATACCTTGTATTATTACACTGGGATGAAACAATGACTTATTGTTTCAAATAATTGAAGAATTTTAATCCAAGCTGTTGATTATTTCACATGATCATGATGATGGAAGATTTGCCTTTTCTCATATTCTCTGCAGGACCCCTTGAACAGGTATTTTATTTTCCTCTGAGTTACATATTCTGAGTTACATATGTTGTTACAGCAATTTGTTGGACAAGTTTACAAGTTCTTTGGAAGAATTACGACAGAATCACTTCATCAGGTAACAGCAAGTTCTTTGGACAAGTTTCAGCAACTTCTTAGGACTAGTTAGTAGTATAAAGTTCTTTTGGAAGAATTACAACAGAGTTCATTCATCAAATTTCAGTAAGTTTTAGGACAAGTTCTCAGGATTAGTATTAGCTAGTTCTTTGGAAGAGTTACGCGACGTAATCTATTCATCAAGTTACAGCAATTTCTTTGGACAGGTTGCAGCAACTTCTTAGGACAAGTAATAGTAAGTTCTTTGGAAATATTGCGACATAGTCCATAAATTATAGCAAGTTCTGTGGACAAGTTTAAGCAAGTTGTTAGTATTAGAAATAACAAGTTCTTTGGAAGAGGTACGGCAGAGTCCATTTATCAAGTTAGAGCAAGTTCTTAGGACATGTTTTAGCAAGTTCTTAGGACTAGCAATATCAGGTCCTTTGGAAGAATTTCGACAGTCACTTCAATCAAGTTACAGCAAGTTCTTGGGATTAGTTTCAGCAAGTCTTTTAGACAAGTTTCAGCAAGTCTTTTAGACAAGTTTCAGCAAGTTTTTTGACAAGTTTCAGCAAGTTCTTAGGACTAGTAATACTAGGACAAGTTACAACATAATCCATTCATACATTTATAGCAAGTTCTTTGGACAGGTTTCAGTAAGTTTTTAGAACTAAATAGAAGCAAGAAGTAAGTTCTTTGGAAGAGTTACGACATTCCATTGATTCAAATTCAGCAAGTTCATAAGACTGGTAATAGCAAGTTCTTTGGAAGAGTTACAACAGAATCCATTTATCAAGTTTTAAACAGTTCTTAGGACTAGTAGAAGCAAGTTCTTTGGATGAATTAAGTTACAACAAGATCTCTGGACAAGTTACAGCAACATTTATGAGCTACAGCAACTTCCTCGGTAGTAACAGCAAAGTCTTTGGACGAGTTAGATTAAGTTCATTGGACGAGTAACAGCAAATTATTTGGATGAGGCATAGCACATTCATTGGATGCATAGAGCAATGCTTTTGATAGAATTACAGCCAGCTAGTGGATGTGCAATAGCAAGTTCATTGGATACGTTTTTGAAATCTTTCCAGAACTAGCTTTTTGGATGCGACAGCTGATCTTTGACAAGTTGAAGTGCTTTTAGGACGAGATACAGTACGTTTTTTGAAAAAAAAGGTACAGCAAGTTCTTTGACTAGTTGCAATGTTTTAGGAAAACTTACAGTAGGTATGAGATAAGTTAGAACAATATCTTTGGATGAGTAACAGCAAGGTCTTTGGATGAGTTACATCAAGGTCTTTGGATACGTTACATCAAGGTCTTTGGATGAGTTACAACAAGGTCTTTGGATGAGTTACAGCAAGGTCTTTGGATGAGTTACAGCAAGGTCTTTGGATGAGTTGCAGCAATGTCTTTGGATGAGTTACAGCAAGGTCTTTGGATGAGTTACAACAAGGTCTTTGGATGAGTTACATCAAGGTCTTTGTATGAGTTACATCAAGGTCTTTGAATGAGTTACAGCAAGGTCTTTGGATGAGTTACATCAAGGTCTTTGGATGAGTTGCAGCAAGGTCTTTGGATGAGTTACAGCAAGGTCTTTGGATGGGGTTACAACAAGGTCTTTGGATGAGTTACATCAAGGTCTTTGGATGAATTTCATCAAGGTCTTTGGATGAGTTACATCAAGGTCTTTGGATGAGTTATATCAAGGTTTTTGGATGAGTTACAGCAAGGTCTTTGGATGAGTTACATCAAGGTCTTTGGATGAGTTACAGCAAGGTCTTTGGATGAGTTACATCAAGGTCTTTGTACGAGTTACATCAAGGTCTTTGGATGAGTTGCAACAAGGTCTTTAGATGAGTTACATCAAGGTCTTTTAATGAGTTTAAGTAAGGTCTTCTGATGAGTTACAGCAAGGTCTTTTGATGAGTTACAGCAAGGTCTTTGAATGGGTTACATCAAGGTCTTTGGATGAGTTACATCAAGGTTTTGGATGAGTTACAGCAAGGTCTTTGGATGAGTTACAGCAAGGTCTTTGGATGAGTTACATCAAGGTCTTTGGATGAGTTACATCAAGGTCTTTGGATGAGTTACATCAAGGTCTTTGGATGAGTTACAGCAAGGTCTTTAGATAAGTTACAGCAAGGTCTTTGGATGAGTTACAGCAAGGTCTTTGGATGAGTTACAGCAAGGTCTTTGGATGAGTTACAGCAAGGTCTTTGGATGAGTTACAGCAAGGTCTTTGGATGAGTTACATCAAGGTCTTTGGATGAGTTACAGCAAGGTCTTTGGATAAATTACAACAAGGTCTTTGGATGAGTTACAGCAAGGTCTTTGGATGAGTTACAGCAAGATCTTTGGATGAGTTTCTGCAATTTGATGGGTAACTCTAACAGCCGATTCTTTGATCAGGCAACTGCAAATACGTTACAACAACGCCTTTGGATATTTCTTGGACGATTTAGGCCTACAGCAAATATGTGAATGAGATACAATAGAGTCTTGATCGAGTTATAACAAGGTCTTTGGACGATGAACAGTGAGGTGTGTGTTTGGATTAGTTGCAAGAACTATTACGAGTTACAGCAAGATCTTGATAAGTTACTGTAAGTTCTGTGGATAATTTACAGCAAAAAATGTATTTTAAGGATTATAGCAAGTTAATTTGATCATTTACAGCAAGTACTTTGGATGAGCCAGCGAGTCAGTGAATAGGTGACAACAAGATCTTTAGATGAGTTACAGTAAAAGGTTTGATCGAGTTACAGCAAGTTGCATGAGTCGCGGCAGGTTCTTTGAGAGTAACACGAACGTTATTTGGACTAAGTAATAATCGGGGCTCCGACACCAATCAATGTGTTTACACATTGCATCCGCTTCGGATTAGGTGTTCCAAATACATGTTCATTTGTAAGGATAATAGATTTGGACGATAAGGTGACATTGAACTTCATAAAAAAAAGGGTAGTCCTTTTTGACACTGAATCAAGTATCGCTTAAAGGGACACTAAGAGATGTGTTGGAGGCAGCGCCCTCAATTATGATAAAAACTGAGATTAGTTTATTTTTATAATTGTATTACATGTATGAACTTACACCTATAGGATTAAGAAAAATCAGCTCTTTTTGTACAAGAAAACGTCGATTCAAAAAATGCTTATCCCGCGGGACCAGCATTTTACGTCCGACAGTATCCCCGTGCAGTACGCGTAATACATAACGCGAACCATATTTGTATAGAGGGCGTTTTTCAATAAATAGCGATGATATTGTTTAAATCTAGTTTTGCTGTGTTTTTTGTTAGTAGAAACAACAATAATGGCGATATTTAATGTTCATCTTGAATTCTGAAGTAAATTTTTAAACATTTAAACTTTTCAACACCACTTAATGTCCCTTTAATTTGGTCCCCTCGCCCGTGAAAATGCTGTGGAGACCGTGGGATGGTAGGGTTTTCCCGGTTCACGACACGGCGTGAAGCATATCAGTGTGTTCTTTTACAGTTGTTAAAAAACCTGAGCACTAGGCCTACCTGCATATCTAACAGTGTTTCTGATTGGATGATTACAAAAGAAACTCGTTTGAATTTAATACCAATCAAGATAGCCTACAGATTTTTAAATGTTTCACTCCATTTTTTTTATCAGAGATACATTAATTCTAAAAAAGTACTGTTTTCACATACGAAATCTATCAAAAGAAACAAAACACATGTGTTGAGGAAACAAGCATCCCTATTCATTTGTATGGTTGAATTTCAATATGTAGGGGAAAGCGGGGAGTGTTCGCCCCATTTTCATTTGAAGAGGTCTAGAGACGCCAATTTTAAAGATTGAATGGGCTTATTAATATCATGTGAAAGATTGATATCTTGGTTCAGTACTCTAGGCCTTACTATAAAGGCAAGAGTAAATGATAAAGACAATTGTGTCTCAAAAGGGCGAACTTGCACGACGCCGGGGTAGGTTCGCCTATAGGCCGGGGCAGTTTCGCCCTAGGCTCAGAATTAGGCTACACAAAGTACCATAATATCCAATACATTAGATTCGTTATTCTTCGTTATTTTATTCCAAAATAAAATTTAGGGGTCCAAAATATAGGGGTGGGGCACTTTTGCGGAACATCTCGTTCAGAATTTAAAAGTAATAAGAAATACCAAATTTTGAAATATTCTCCTCTAATATTAGTGTTACTCCATTCCTGATAACTATTTTTATAATTACAATAATCCTGTAAGAGGAAAATTACAATTTTTAAATTATGCAAAATCATAACTATATCATGTAAATCCCTATTGGCGAACCTGCCCCATCATCATAGGGAGTATGTGCCCCATTAGCGCAATAAGTGCATTGACCTATACCACGGATGTCCCACATACATTGATGGGTTGTTAAGTGCATCAAATCCATAATCAATCCCATACCTACCTAAACTTGAGATAATTTACATCTTTGGAGAAGAAGAAAAAATGAAAAATGGAAGAAAATTCACTTTTGCGAGGCAAAACTGGTTTTGGATGATAAGTTTATATAAGGTGATCTGTCACGTTAATGTGGGAAGCTTGCAACATACTACTGTATCTATTGTGTGTTCTCCAAATATATACAACCAGTGGCCGCAAAGATGAGAATCACGTGGTGGGCGAACCTGCCCATAGGGCGAACACTCCCCGCTCTCCCCTGCGTATATCAATTCAAATCGTTATTCTTATTTGGACGCTTCCAGTCTTATCTTTTGTAGTGTACTATATATAGCACATCTATAAATCATAAAAATCAAGATTATTGATGATTTTTTACATTTTACAGTCCCTTTTTACAGTCCCTTTAAAGGAATAACCTTCAAACAAGAGGTAATATTTTTGGTTTTTATATTCGCCATGTATTAGGAACGAGCACTCGATTCTCTTTTTGCCATTTCATTATGATGCATAGTTTTATGGTGTTCTTTTTTTCTTTCTGAGCACAATTTTTGTTAAACCTCAAGTCATTACTGCACTAGCCACTGTATGAAAGGGCCTGTCTTTGTAACGGCTTCCATATGTCTACAATAACTATCACAGGTCCTCTTAATATTATCATATCCGTGGTCTGAGCCGCCGTAATCCTGGACTGATAGATGGATTGCGAGAAAACATATGGTAAATCAGATAGCATCGAATAACAATTATAATGAAATTGTTGAAATGGCGCGAAAATTCTAATTATTTTGTTTGTCAATGCCAACAACAATTGCCCATGCTATTTTTGCGCGCTTTTGTAGTTGAAATTACCCGTTGACTCAAGGACGTGTTGTATAGTTTATGAATACAAAAAGATAGGCCCTATAATATGTCTGTTTGCAATATATATAACCATCAGACTGATCGAAACATTAATAATAATAGACCGTGATACTTCGGTCTTTCTTCTTTTTCCTCTTTTTTAAATTTGTTTATTAATGGGAGACTTGACTAAAAAGTGTCAAAAAAAACAAAAAAACATTTTTTCACGTTTTGGTCAAAATTGCAAAAAATATTAGAAACAAGGTCTTCTAAAAAACTGGGGGACGAGTGTTTAAGGTGGCAAAAGGATGAGAAGACTAGGAATGGATCTGTTGTCCAAAGACAACATTGTCCATTAAAGCACCATTTTATTTACGGTAATAGACACATTTAATATAAAATATCATTAAAATACTAATTTCGCACTGAAAATCTGAATTTGGCGATATTTTCGCTTTTATACCAAACACTCCATGCCGATTGTATTAAATCCCTTGCCTGAAACCACAGATAAGGTTCGTTTTCCTATCAACACTTATTCCTTTATGTATAATTTTAGTAAATAAAATAATTGTAACGTTTCACGTCACCACTAGCTAATTGAAACAATAATAATGACCCCCCCCCCCCCAAAAAAAAATCTTCCTTCATTAGTGTCTTTACATCATCATCAAGCGATTTGGGCATATTTTACTCAAAATTATTTTTGTTACCTGAATTGTTTCAAAAAAAATTGGGTCAAAAAAGTGAATTTTGTGATTTTCTCCACAAAAATAAAATCAACATTCTGGTCAAAATTGACGCCAAATTTGGATTCTCTGATCCATTTCCTTTCCAAAAATGTATACTTTTATATGCATTTGATTAATAGTTCAATAATTACAGCACTCACAAAATTCAAAAAATCAAATCAAAAACTACCCATCCAAGCTAATGAACAGGTTGTAAACTTTCGAAATCTTAAAAACCTCAAAAGCTTTCGACAATGTTCATGAATGTCGAAAATCTGTTGATTTTCTGTTAAATTATGATTTTTTAATTAAATTAGATGGTGACAAAATTTGTCGATCAGGTCTGTCGAACAGGTTTTTTTCCTTGGCCCGAACGGTGAATCTATCAAATAAACTTGATTTTAACAGTAAAATAACGGACAAATCCTTCAACGATCAGCTGTCTGTCATTTGAACTTGTTTTTTAAAGAGATTTGGTCAAGTTTAAACTTTTTTATAAACTTTAACCATCACATTTTTGATCCGGATAAAATTTAAAACATCATAAAAGAAAATTTGAGAATCCAAATTGACTTGATGAGTTTTTTTAGTAAGTGTGCCCGAAAGTAATCTTAATTTTAGAATACGTATCTTGTGTGTAAGCGCTACTCGCGCATATTTCTTAAAAGAGGTATTTGAACCTCGTGTTATGATTCAATATAAATGCATGACTTCCAACACTGAATTATAACAAACCGATTGCGGTAAATTGTGGCAATGAAAGAGGAAGGATGGGTCCATGCTCGGGGGTGGGGGGGGGGGGGGGCACTCCTTTGACCTTTGGTATGTGCCGTAAAAAGCTCCGAAAATGAAGGTTATAGGGATCTGACGAAACGCACTTGGGAAGTCTTGGAGGATTCTATTCTCATGCGACATTGCATGTATCATTGAATCTCAGCCAAATTTGAAGCTAAATATTTTCACACATTTGTGTCTTTTACTCTTTTGGGTAAATTGTCGAGCTTGAAGAACTTATTGAAAATGCTCCAATTTTTGAGAACTACTACTATCGCTTGAAAGTGGAATCTTACGCGTCACATATATATATATATATATCAGGCTTACCCTCCCCGGACGACTCATCCATATGTCAAGCATTAACTTATTAATTGTCCTTGTCTGTTTCGCATTGGTTGTAATTATATTGAAAATCCTCTGTCAATATTTGTTATAAAAAGAACAATCATATGGTAACAGTCAGCCCTGTGAGCATGGACTAATAAGCACTGCCTTATAATTAAAAATAGATGGTATATACCAATTATTTGAATGATATAAATAAGTGACTTTTCGCGAGATGCTTGCGTTCCAAAAGCTCTACGAACATTTAATTTGTAAGCAAATTTATTTATTTATTATAGTTGCCTATGGTAAGACAACGATCAAAAGAGTTGGTATACATTTGCATGTTGTGTCAATAGAACAGTAACCATCCAACTAACACAAACCTTGGCATACTATAATTATGCTGTTAGTCGGTAACCAAATATCGATAGCGGTAAGGCACTCACAGTCTCTAAGAAAAATGTGCTGTTACAACCTGCCCCGGTCTCCCCTACATTTCGATATCAGTACGGTGGGTCGCGTATTCAGCGCGCAATGAAGCAATATTTATTCCGATGATTCCATGTTGTATATTAAAAAGATATCAGTAATTATGAATGCACACAAGCATATTATCGGATGGTTAAACGTCTATAAATATAACGGACTCTTTGATATTCATTAAAACAATATGAACATTTTAAGATATATTTAGGCAATTAAAAAACAAAACATGTTTAGCGTCTGGACTTTTTCAAAAAAGGGAAGGAGGGGGCCCTTTTTTTTTTACTTCTTAGCGCAAAATCGCCGTTATTAGTAACTTTGCGAACCTTACAGAGGAAAACGCCTCTTTAAAATTGTTTGTATTTCATGGTTCTGATTGGTTGGTCAACACAAAACCTGTTTACAATGCATATAAGAAAGACACAAAGTTATTACAAACTCTGAAATACCTGAAGAAAAAGGTTATGACTGAAATAAAGAAAAAAATTAATTAAAATTGAAGCGGACCCAAAAAGGAAGCGGGAGGGGACGCTAAACATGTTTTTATTTTGCCTAACACAAGCCACTTGTGCATATCAATAATGGAAAATTGTCTTTGCCAAAGATTTTCTAGTGCAGCATATCTTTGCTTTTACTTTGGAATTGACCAGACAGCAAGATATGGCGGGTTATTGACCATGAATTCATAAAATACAATTAATTGAAGTTTGATGGGACGGCGGAAGGACCATCATTCCGTGAATTTATCTATTTTAGTACTTTCAGAATATTTGTTTTTGTAAAATTAGTCGTGTTTTGAAGTTTATTTACTTTACAACGACATGAACGAGGGAGGGTAGTGGTAATTTTACACATGTTATTGAAGTGAAGATAAGTGAACAAGTATTTTACAGTGATTCCCATCCCCATACTTGTCGTTCTTTTTTTGGATTGGGTGTTCAGTGCTGTTTCGTTGTATTAGGCCGATTCCTATATTCTTTATTTCTTTGATTGTACGAGGGTCATTCAATAAGTTCTACCTCCTACCTCATTACTTTGCTACTATACAAGCCAGTCGTATGAATAATTCTACAATTGAAGCTTTGATTCTCAGCTACAAAATCATAGTAGATTGGTCTGAATACTCATTTTACTTTTCTGGATATGTAGTTAAAACCAAACTTCCATTTAGTGCGACGGAAACGGGTAAAAAACAGCCAAATGTCTCCTAATAAGTGCTATTCATTTGGCCAATTCTAAGAGACAAAATGTACCGCCTATCGGTCAATTACAATCGTTCTAAGTTACAAATATCTCTTGAACAGACTTTAAACAATACAAGTGACTGATTTCTTGGCGGAAAATGCCCTCTAATTAGCCTGAACCAGACCAGGACAGCCATCGTTTTTTATCCTACCCTAGAACCGCTGCAAAAGTCATATTTGCTTTTCATAGGAACTAAGAGATCTTCATTATACAACCTCTAAATGGATATATTTCAAGTCTCTCGAAGATATATTTTTCTATCACTGACTACCTGATAAACTATTCTTAATGTTGCATACATAAGGAAAACTGATAAAGTTACTATCATGTTAAGATTTAAGATTCGAGGCATCACTGTGGCTTGACTTGTAACAACGAACATTTTACTGAATAGCAGTATTCCAGTATGCTAAAGGCGTGTCAATACATTCGAGTTGATATTATTCTATTTGCAAGCTACCAAGGTTAATATTGCCTACAATCTGATTTATACATGATAGTATAGCATTATATTCATAAATCATCCATTGTCATTCTATTTTCAGTATTTAAATCGGGCGATCAAACCTAATCATACAATACGGAGAGAATACGAAAAAACTTGTATTTATCTTTGGGGTAATTTTCCGTGTCCGTTGTCCAACATCTCTCTCTGGCTTTGATTGCATCATGACAAAAGTGAAATAGGAATCAATTGGCAATTACTATAAATGAGTAGCTATGATTCAGAGCTATAATCATGACAAATGTCATGAGGCTGACATTCACATTAGCGATGTTATGAGTGAGGAGGTAGAACTTATTGAATGACCCTCGTATATTGATATTTGGCGTAAGGTGTAGCTAGGTGAGAACATTGTGCCCTCTAGACCGTCTCTAGTACATGTCGATGATAGTTCGGTATTGGTCATAATGAAGCAAAAATTATTTCGTTGATTCCAGGTTGTATATTAAATCGGCATCAGTAATTATGAATGCACACAGGCATGTTATCGGATGGTTAAAAGTTCTATAAATATAACGAGGCCTTCAATATTCATTAAAACAATATGAATATTTCAAGATTCTTAACAAACGACTCTATAATATATAAGCCGCTTGCTTCCTTGTGCATCTATGAATGTGATATTGACTTTGACTTTAGATTTGACCAGACAGCAATGTATTAGCAGGCTATTGACCATATGAATTTATAAATAAAAATGTATTGGGATTGTGGATGGGGCGCCGGTGAGGAGGAAGGACCATCATTCAGTGAATGTATCTGATTAAGCGCACTTTTATTCCTACTGACCAAATCCAGTTTTGGTCAAATGAGTATAGCGTTGTGAAGTTCATTTGGTTTACAACGAGAGTATATAGGCCTACATGTATAGTGTTTATTTTACGCATGAGTTGAAGTGCTAAATGACTGCCAAGCAGGGGCGGACTAGGACCTGAAAGCGGCCATGGCAAAATTATTAAAGCGGCCCTTTTTGACCATGTCAGCGTAGCGAGCGGTGGGGGGGGGGGGGGGGGGACAAATTTTAGTCCAAAACGGCCCGAAAAAAATGCTTTACAAAATGGGAAAGGGGGGAGTTTTCGGAAAACTTTGTGAGTAACCGGCCCTGAGAGGCCCAGAACCAAGTAAAAGCGGCCCATGTGGCGATCGTCACAACGCCACAGTGACCAGTCCGCCCCTGGTCGGGGCCGTAGAACATGGGGGTTTCGTCGCCTTGTCCGTATTTTCAAGACGTCATCGCTATCCACTGGGGTACCCACGTTGAAAGTTGATATGTGAGTATGTGGCGCTATAAAAGACCCCCTTTTCACGCCTCCTTTGCACTCAACTTGAGATGCGCATATGCCAGAAAATGGTCACAACTTTAACAACACAAATAGAATAATAAACTCGATTTGATAAATGACGTATACTAAATGCTTTTGATGAGCAGCTGCCAGTTACAAAAAGATAATTTGAAAATGCTAAATTGTACAGTGAATAATTAATGAAGGTTAATTGACCTTCGTCTATTATTCATAATTTGATGAGTAGGCTATCATTAGGATACTTAAAGTAGCTTTATTTGTTATCTTACGAATAGTAGTAGCCTATAAATGCTATACAATTTATCGTCGTCGTCGTTCTGTGGATCATGGCTGATTCTTTGTGACCCTATTGAGGATGGCGCTTCTTTGTGACCCTATTGAGGATGGAGCGCCATCGTTGTCTATTTGCTATAATGCTATAATACAGTCTTATTATTATTTTGAGACAAAAATTGCCATCTACTGATAACTATCTACTGAAGATAGCAATTGCTTTCTCATCCATCTGTCATCCATTGCTTTCTACAGATAGCAACATCCATTATTATATAACGCATGAAAATATTCTAGCCATCTGATTGGTGGATACTACAACAGATAACACAACATAGTTTAAACCATTTCATGCTTGACGTCACCTCCCGGTCTTTTTTTTTTCCTTTCAAAAAGTACTATTGACCGTAATGGCATGAAGAATCGACTCGCCTGTAAGATCTTTTTCATTTTAATTTGATCAAAATCGCACACAAAAATATTTTCATGCGTTATATAAAACAAATATGGACTGCTCTTTATTCGTGAAATGGGGTGAACTATTGTTCCTCGGTGATCTGGAGACCTTAGCCTACTATTTTCCCTCAGTCTTCGGCTTCGCGAAAATAGTAGACTTACGGTCTCCAGATCACCTTGGGGCAATAGTTCACCCCCTTTCCCTCATAAACAGTCCATATTTGTATACTATCTACTGAAGACAGCAACACCCAATAGGTAGAAGATAGTCTAACATATAATGTTTTTAGGTGCTACGTGCAATACCTTTTATAGGGGTGTAGTGTTTGATAAGCGGATGCCATAATTAGAGGTATGAATGCCAGATATAGGCCTATAATATGAAAGGGTAATTTTTCTAGTTTCGAACTTGCTATTGGACAAACTGGCTATTAGAAAAACTGTCTGTTGAGCGAATTGGATATTGGAGGAACTGACTATTGAACAAACTGGCAATTGGACGAAGTGGGATTGGACGAAGTGGGAATGGACGAAATGGACATGGAGGAACTGGCTATGAACGAAATGGGAACGGACGAAGTGGCGAGAGACCGCTACAAAACGTTCCTTTCTAAAGAGAATAATTACATTTTTCGTTTTCAAAAATCTAATAAATACGGTTGCAGGGTGTCCAGACTGATTCCGTGTTTGAAACATTTTTATTTAATTAAATTATTTTTTAAAACAATGTTATAGTCCCCATATAATACCTGCAATATAATAGGGAACATGTTTCCTATACTCTGTCAATTCGATCAAGATATCCTTATCAATTCCGATATAGCATGACATTATTAAAAATCGGTGAAAACCTGTTAAAAATTTGAATCATCAAATTTCTTTTTTGAGAAAATAGGCCTAATAATTGTTCCAATCATTTCAAGTGCTTTTAAACACTGAAATGTTCAAGAAAGAAGATTTCGATTTGTATTGTGTATGGCGATTTTTTTCCCTGTTAAATCCAATACCATTAAGTACACATAAAGTGGTTTTCGTTTACATATTTTGATTTCACAAATTGTAAAATGAAATTTAAAACAATGAAATGGAGAAGAAAAAAAAAATCGTGATTATTTTGAATGTTTTCTACTTCGAAGGTCACACAACATCAAGAGAGAAAAAAAGAGGAGGGGTGTAAAGAAAATGTTTTGTACGATAGTGTTGCATATTGGCTTTTTAGAGAACTACAGGGTGTCCTAAAAGAGTTTCGAAACCTTTTCAAAATTTATATCACCGGTTAAACACCTTGCGGTATAAAAGTAAAAATATATTTGGATAGAGAAGACTTGTAGAATTATGTTGGTACCAAACTTGCAATAACAGCTATCTGTTTGGCCAAAATACAGACAAAAGTTTCCCGAACTGTAAAACTGCACTTTCATATAAAAGCGTGTATATAAAATGAGCTGAATAAAGTCAAGGATGCGACAAACGGAGAGTGGTAGGGAAGAGAAAAAAGGTTCTCTGCGTTCATTCTTTTTAATTTCAGATTGATAATCATTGTTATGAAAATTATTAATGTTGTGCACAACATTTAAGGGACACCTTTTTTTGAACAAAATACACATGAATGGAATGTGAGGAACACGCTGCATGTGATTACAGTCATGACAGTGACTTATACAGTGCGTCCAGCAAATCGAATAATTTTATGGTATTACGAATTATGTGGCCAAACCTTTCAGCGTGTGTTTTATACTTTAGGGGCCTCAGAAAGGAGTCATGTTTGGTACCGAAATATTCTACAAGTTTTCTCTTTCCAAATATATTTTGAATTTGGTACTGCGACTTATTTTAAGAGCGATACAAATCTTTAATATGGTTTCGAAACTTTTGGGACACCCTGTACATTATGACCTCTACGGTTATATTAAACTCATTACCTGGGGGAGGGGGTACTCTGCCGTACTCTGTAATGGTTGGTATATATGCCGCTGATATGGGTCGTATTTTCACCCTCAATGGATGATTCTACATAACATGCGCTTAAGATTATTAAAGGTAATTACCCGCATGTGTACCTTTAGTTAAGGTTCTGGCTTATTGCGATACGCCTGTAAACCCTTGGTAAAGGAAGCGTTTGGACTGACCGACCGACAATGACCGCGGCTTTGAATCCAGGCCAACGAGACACTTTAACTAATTAATGTTTCATGAATTGGGAACAGTGGTCAATAATTGTGTTTAGCTACGGCATGGCTAAGAGCCGGCCTCATGTAAGAGACACTTTTTGCAGCGTATCATGCATCCGGAAGTGTCTTCAACACCTTGCCTTTAAATTGCATGAATTGCACTGGCAATTTATCAAGAACCATCAATGACTAAAAATAGTATCAGCGTGAACATATTGATATGTGTAGCATACCGTTCCCTTCTCAAAACGTATACTAATGCATTTAAGGCTAAATTAGCTAGATATTATGACGGGAAAAGAGTTAAATATAAATAGTGCCATATTCATAATATTAATAATGTGTCATCTTGTGTGTGCTTTCGAGTAGAATTAGTGAAGTTGAACGTTCGTGACGCCGTCTTGTCGAAGCACATCAAGTGCAGTGTCCTCGGTGTGAATGCTCGGTCAACCAGATCTTCCTCTATAGAGAGCCTGCAAAAATGTAAGAAATTTATCTGAATATTATTTAGGCGGGAAAATGTATAAGGTTAGAATTAGTATCATCCAAGAAGTACAGCCTTATTCTAATGTTTAGTTACATTAATCAAGTAGTTCTAAAGATAGACCCAAACAATTAATTCAAAAAATAATTTACTCATTGACTATTTACCCCCAAACATTTGCACACCGAGAAAAAAAGGGAGGCACAATGGCAATAAAATACAACGAGGGGTAAACTTTGATTTGCAAAGCAACAATGTTGTGATACAATAATTGAATCATCCATCCATCCATGCATTGCTTTCTATTGAATATATAAATAAATATATATTGCTATCTGCTGAAGATAGCAACATCTATTGTTTTCTCATATTGAAGATATAAACATCCATTACTATCTGCTGAAGATATAAACATCCATTGCTTTCAGCTGAAGATAGCAACATCCATTACTATCTACTGAAGATAGCAACATCCATTACTGTCTACTGATGATAGCAACACCCATCACTATCTGCTGGAAATAGCAATATCCATTGCTTTCTGCTGAATATAGCAATATCCATTACTATCTACTGAAGACAGC
The DNA here is from genome assembly GCA_035610835.1 of Ophiura sarsii. Lineage (NCBI taxonomy): Eukaryota > Metazoa > Echinodermata > Ophiuroidea > Amphilepidida > Ophiuridae > Ophiura > Ophiura sarsii. Next base: position 52,696,116 of record CM069442.1, on the reverse strand, counting down.
AACACCCATTACTATCTACTGAAGATAGCAACATCCATTGCTTTCTACTGAAGACAGCAACATCCATTGCTTTCTACTGAAGATATAAACCTCCATTACTCTTTGCTGAAAATAGTGACATCCGTTACTCTCTAGCAACACCCATCACTATTTACTGAAGATAGCAACATTCATAGCTTTTAACTGAAGATATACACATCGATTACTATTAGCTGAAGATAGCAACATCCATTGCTAATTGAAGATAGCAACATCCATTACTATTTACTGAAGATAGCAACACCCATTACTATCTTTTGAAGATAGCCTTACATCCAATACTATCTACTGATATATATAGTAACACCCATCACTGCACTATTTACTGAAGATACACATGTCCATTTCTGCTGAAGATAGCAACTTCAATTCACTATTGAAGTGTTACGTGTAAACCGATTATCACTATAACAACTGGATCATGCTTTCGAGTCCTGAACACTGATCGAAATGATCGCAACATTAAGTCAATTGGATGTGCTACATGTAGCGCATTCATAAAGGTGCGTGATCCAGTTACCAGGGAGTTACATAATCACTTCGACAGCGAATTGCTTTCTACTGAAGATAGCAACTATAGCGCATGAAAATATTCTTGCCATGTGGATACTACACTAGATACCACCAAATATGTTGGCCTTTTTCATGCTTGACGCCATTCCCGGTTTTTACTTTTCTTTTAAAAAGTACTTGACCGGTCGGTCAAATAGGTCAAATATAATGTGCATGGACGACCAGGTCTCCTTCGGCTAAGTGTTGGTATGTAGGTGACATACTTTCTAGCAGGCTCTTCATCAGGGAGACGGAGAATATGTTTAAAAGGAATCTCAGTTGGCGGCTCTTTACGTCGGTGGATGAAAAAGGCTCGGTCTTGGTCATGTCATAAATGGTGGTGTTTGGGACATGATCCGTGCGTTTGATGTTGAGCATTATCCTGTCGCAAGACGTAGCAAAGGCATTACTTTTGCATTCCATATCTCCATATCACCCAGGATTCACAGCCATACATCAAAATCGTCACACAGGTGTTGTTGAATAATTTCACTCCACCTCCCACCATAAAAGCTATGAATATGTGTATTTATCGTTCTTCTCTCATAATGAAAATATCTGACTGTATGAGCTTTCCCCGTGGAATAATTTTCACCAAAAAAAATACACCAATTAAACTGGGGAAAATCGCGTTTCACAGATACACTTTACCTTGTGCGGAAATAATTGACGTATTATAAACAATACAATTTGTTTTGCCTAAGCCATTAATATTTATCATATTTCAAGTTTTTATTGTGATCAAATTTCAATTTAACAAATCGAATTAGAATTAAACTCTCAAATGAGGTAATATTGTAAGGATCTGTTACACTTGATTTTACATATCAGCATCACCATTATATATAAGATTGAAGTTTTAACCTCCACGTGGCTTACTACGAAAAGGAACTACTTTCCAATGCAATATACAGGTACAGATTGGAATGGTGGACAGAAAGTGTTGGGCTTCCCCAAAAATGGGTTGCTTTTTCACTGTAATTCCTAACAAGTCCACATAAATATCTTTAGAAATGGATCAGAACATCCTTATAACATGTTTAAGATACACATTAAGACATCACTCTTTATTGGAATAAAACCTACGAAATATGCCTCTTTGAGAAGCAAAAACGGGGGGGGGGGGGGGGGGGGGGGGGGGCTAGACATGTATAATACCTTTAGGGATCATTATCCAAAGAAGCAAACATTATAAATGGGTCAGGCCACAGGGTTTCCAAACTGAAGCGACAAAATGACGTCCACATAAAATATTTTTAAAGTCTACGTTCCGCACAAGGCGAGGATAGAGACCTGTATATTAGCAGCACAGCAAACTTATCAGAGGCTAATCAGTTACGGAAGCTTATTCGTGTCATAATATGGCGTACATTTGTTGATGGCATTAAGGGATGATTACCCAGTGGCGGCACAAACCTCAACATTTTAGATGGCGAGGGGTTGGTGGGGAGGGGGCGGTGGCAAGAAAAAACAAATTTGATGGACAAATGCGCGCGAAATTCTTTTTGGTGAAACGCGCGAAAATTGTGGTTTTTATTGTAAAAAATGCCTGAAATTAGTTACATTTGTTCTGAAATAGACATTTCTATTACGCATTTATCATGTATAACATTGGGGTGGGGGGGGGGGGGCATATATTGGGGAGGGATAGGGATTTACGCCTCTAATGTCCCAACCTTATGTGGAATATATTGATACAAAGACTCTTATTTAAAAATGAAGGATTGTTTGGAGTATGGTGTCATTTGCTATCTACTGAAGATGACAATACCCATTACTATATATCTATTGAACATCCATTGTATGTATTCAAAATAGAAACACCCATTACCAAAAATAGCAACATCCATTGTATATTACCATAGAAACACCCATTACTATCTACTGAAGATAGCAATTATTGAAGATAGCAACATCCATTGCTATCTATTGAAGATAGCAACATCCATTGCTATTTATTGAAGATAGAAACACCCATTACTATTACTGAAGATAGCAACATCCATTGCTATATATTAAAGATAGCAACATCCATTGCTATCTATTGAAGATAGCAACATCCATTGCTATTTATTGAAGATAGAAACACCCATTACTATCTACAAAGATAGCAACATCCATTGCTATATATTGAAGATAGCAACATCCATTGCTATCTATTGCTATTGAAGATAGCAACATACATTACTATCTACTGAAGATAGCAACATCCATTGCTATATATTGAAGATAGCAACATCCATTGCTATCTATTGCTATTGAAGATAGCAACATACATTACTATCTACTGAAGATAGCAACATCCATTGCTATATATTGAAGATAGCAACATCCATTGCTATCTATTGCTATTGAAGATAGCAACATATATTACTATCTACTGAAGATAGCAACATACATTGCTATATATTGAAGATAGCAACATCCATTGCTATCTATTGCTATTGAAGATAGCAACATACATTACTATCTACTGAAGATAGCAATATCAATTGCTATATATTGAAGATAGAAACACCCATTACTATTATAGCAACATCCATTGCTAAATATTGAAGATAGCAACATCCATTGCTATCTAATGATATTGAAGATAGAAGCATCCATTACTATCTACTGAAGATAGCAACGTACATTACTATCTACTGAAGATAGCAACAACCATTACTATATATTGAAAATAGCAACATCCATTGCTATCTACTGAAGATAGCAACACCCATTACTATCTATTGAAGATACAAACACCCATTACTATCTATTGAAGATGTTAATCTATTGTACAGGGTGACTCAAAAAAGGGCTTTCTGTCAGCATGGATTAAATCCTTATTGAAACCGCTGAACCATGACCAAATTGATTTCATTGCAAATTCCAACTAATAAAATTAAAATCCTGAAAAGATGAGAAATATATATCAATTAAGGAAAGTGTGACCAGCTAGGCAAGTCAACCCATTTTGTAGTATGTACAATGGTAATTCACACAGAAAAGGTAGAGTAACATGGCAGTGGAAGTTTACATATTCAAATAGGCTAAAAGGGACATTATTTGTATTCTTATCATGCTAAATTATTTTTATTATTATCATGCTTATGGCAGAAATTAAAGTTGACTTACAAGTCCAATTTCTAAGTCTAAATGTCCTTCTCTGTCAATGATGGGTATAAACACACTATTGACATGATTGGTGCTTTCCTACCACAACTTTTTTACATGCTGAGGCTTTTTTATGAGAAGAACACTGAGCAATATTGAACATTGCATAAAAATATTCATGCATAAAATTTGTGATTTATGCAGCTATTAATGATTTGTGCCAGAATTAAAAGGAATGCCAAACTAATCTTTACTATTGTTATTGATAGATGATTCATTATATTTAAGCATGCCAAGTACTGAAATGTAAACCATGTCATTTTCTGGTTTGTATGTGTAAATCCCATTGTACAGGGTGTCCCAATATGTGACGCTTCATTAGGTGATTGTAACTTCCTAAATACAAGTTAGAATAGAACAACCGAAACGACAAAATAAAGGCAAATTAGTTGGCTATAATTTGAAGAAAACCATGTTTGATTCGGTTCAGTAATTACGAAGAAATGAGGATTACGTAACAGTAGTCGAAGAACACTTCCATCCAAGTTTTCTCATAATGAGTGATTCAACACAGACAATAAATGAATATTTCCTCTCTCAAAGATATTACTCATTGCATTTTTTCTTGTTCTCTTTTATTCTAAATACGAGGGGCAGTCAATAAATAATGAAAGTGATCATGGTATGGGATGCATGAGTGATTCTATTGAGGGGATAATGTGATCAATACAAAATATGAACCTTTGTCTTTCAAACCATACACTTTTGGATTGTTAGATACCTTTGGTTATGTAACGTCATTAACATAAACACAATAGGTTTCAGACACTGACTGAAATCTGTCAAGTATTTGGCTGGATATGTAATATGTTGAATATGGGTTGATTGATACATTTGCGTATATCTCGGCAATGCAAGCATACAACTAGATAACACTTGGCACATAGTTAGAATACACACTTATCTCTGTTTGACACTCTTTTTTAGATCTGAATGCATTAATACGTACAAGAAGGGACCATCTCAAATACGCTTTTATTTAGCAAAATCCGCAATAATATACCGTAGAAAACAACAAAGGATAAAGAACAATGGAGGGATTATAATTTAATAAATTGTTGTGGGATGTAAAGCAATAATAGTGGGGATTTCAAAAGGAGCTGTTCATAAAATTTCCTCAAACCATTGAAATTATATGACGATTACTTACACAATACATATCTAGTAGCTCTAAAGATAACAGTAATAAGAGAGGTTGTGGCAGCCATCTTTGATTGATACATTCATGTATATCTTCATTTTGACTATCACAATATTTTTACACATTGATCTAAGCATTTTTCATTATTTCTGATTAGAATTTGAAGGCACAGTAAGCTTTTATCTGGTAAATTTCATGATTTTAGCCATTTTGGGCCCGTTTCAAAATTATCTGCCGTCTGCGCATGCGCATTTTTTCTGCAGGTTAATGCGAATAAGTTCAGATAATTAGTAAACTATCATTTGGAATCTTCCAAACTGGTTAATTGCTTGAATTTTTCCAATATTTTTGATTTTCCGCAATATTAGTGATTCACTGACTGGGCATTTTTAAATGAAAATTAGCTATTTGAAATACTGATATTTGTATACCTTTTATTCAATTGCTTCTCCTTACTTTTTCCTCTTATACTACACATTCCAAATTACACAGGGATTAAAGTTATTGTCTAAATCGGGATTTACCTGCTTCTAATGTCATGTTATGCAATTTTCTTACCACGTGTTTCATAAAACAATTCAAAATTCCCGCCAAATAACTGATTTAGCAGTGTCCCAAGTGTACTTACTTTGAGACAATACTATGACGTCATAGTTCACACTTAAAAATCCAAAACTGTATTGTTTGAAAGACAAAGGTTCATACTTTGTATTGATCACATCATCCCCTCAATAGAATCACTCATGCATCCCATACCATGATCACTTTCATTATTTATTGACTGCCCCTCGTAATAATATGCCAGTTGTTAACCAAGTTCAACATAATATTGCTCACAAAAGTTATCGGGATTTTTCACGTTTAAAACTTGATAAAGGTTGAAGTTTGCTATCGCCAATTTTGCGCAATAATTCAATCTTTCATTTAGGACGCGAGAATTTTAAATCTCCACTCAAACCATGCCTTTATAATTTAAATATAGACCAATGTCCTAATCCATTTGAATGAATAACATTTAAGAACAACAATAAATAGTACATCAATTAAGATTGCCATTGTTAGGTTTGTTCACCCGTTCTTTTATTTATTAAACCTCCCGAATTAGACTTTTAAGTCAAAGTGGCCCGAACTCTAATTCAACCATCTTTTTCACTTTCTCAAGAGACTTTATAATTCTCTTAAGATTAAAATAGTCAATCGTAATATCTCTCATTACAATGAGTTGCATTGTTTTTGTTTAGTGGGTGTTATGAATATCACGATCGATAATTACTCAGTACTCTACTGATATGAAGAAAAGTATTCAACGGTGCTGGCTAATTGACAAGAGAATAATTAAGGGACCACCCGCTGAAGAAAATCTGTCATACTTCAAGAATTCACAAACATGGATGGAAGTGTTCTTCGACTACTGTTACGTAATCGCTCATTTCTTCGTAATTACTGAACCGAATCAAACGCGGTTTTCTTCAAATTATAGCCAACTAATTTGTCTTTATTTTGTTGTTTAATTGTTCTATTTTAACTTGTATTTAGGAAGTTAATGAAGCGTCACAATTTGTATTGGGATACCCCGTACAAACTAGTAGATGATATGGTTTACGCAAATTATACCAGTGGTCTTTTTTTTGATTGGATTAATCCCAGATTTTCAGAATATTATCATTATTAATTGGGCTTTGCACTGACGGTAGATTGGTCATGGTCCAGTGGATTTGAAAGAGTAAAACAACGCCATGATACAGAGTCCTAATGTTTTTGATTCACCCTGTATATATTCAAAATAGAAACACCCATTGCTAAAAAAAGCAACATCCATTGTATATTGCGATAGAAACACCCATTAGTACCTGCTGAAGATAGCAACACCATCGTATATATTTGAGATAGAAACACCCATTACTATCTACTGAAGATAGCAGCATCATTTTGATATGTTTAAGATAGAAATACCCATTACTATCTACTGAAGATAGCGACATCCATTGCTATATATTGAAGATAGCAACATCCATTGCTATCTATTGCTATTGAAGATAGAAACACCCATTACTATCTACTGAAGATAGCAATATCCTTTACTATCTACTGAAGATAGCAATATCCATTGCTATCTATTGTTATTGAAGATAGAAACACCCATTACTATCTACTGAAGATAGCAACATCCATTACTATCTACAGAACATAGCAACATCCATTGCTATATAATGAAGATAGCAACATCCATTGCTATCTAAGATGTTAATCTATTTAACAGGGTAAATCCAAAACAAATAGGACTCTCTTTCAGAATGGATTAAATCCTTATTAAAACCGCTTAACCATGACCAAATTGATTTCATTGTAAAGTCCAACTAACAAAGTTAAAATCCTGAAAAGATGAGAAATATGCATTATCAATTAAGGAAAGTGTGACGAACTAAGCAAGTCACCCCATTTTATAGTATGTACAATGGTAATTCACACAGTAAAGGTAGAGTAACATGACAGTGGAAGTTTACATATCTAAATAGGCTAAAAGGGAAATTATTTGTATTCTTGTCATGCTGAATTATTCTTATTATTATCATGCTTATGGCAGAAATTAAAGTTGACTTAGAAGTCCAATTTCTAAGTCTAAATGTCCTACTCTGTCAATGATGAGTATAAGTACACTATTGACATGATTGGTGCTTTCCTACCACAACTTTTTACATGCTGAGGCTTTCTCATGAAAACAGTGAGCAATATTGAACATTGCACACAAATATTCATGCATCAAGTTTGTGGTTTATGCAGCTATTAATAATTTAGAATTAAGAGGTATTCCAAACTAATCTTTACTATTGTTATTGATAGATGATTCATAATAATTAAGAATGCCAAGTACTGAAATGTAAACCATGTCATTTTCTGGTTTGTATGTGTTAATCCTATTGTACAGTAAATGATATGGTTTTACGCAAATTAAGCTGGCGGTCTTATTTTTGATTGGATAATTCCCAGATTTTCAGAATATAATCAATTTTAATTGGGCTTTGCACTGACGGTAAATTGGTCATGGTTCAGTGGTTTTGAAAAGGTTAAAAAAACCCGCCATGAAACAGAGTCCTAATATTTTTGATTCACCCTGTATGTATTCAAAATAGAAACACCCATTGCTAAAAATAACATCATCCATTGTATTTCAAAACAGAGACACGCATTGCTTAAAATAACATCCATTGTATATTGCGATAGAAACACCCATTATTACCTGCTGAAGATAGCAACACCATCGTATATATTTGAGATAGAAACACCCATTACTATCTACTGAAGATAGAAACATCCATTTTAGATATTTTAGATAGAAACACCCATTACTATCTACTGAAGATAGCAGCATCCATCGTATATTTTTGAGATAGAAACACCCATACTATCTACTAAAGTTAGCAACATCTATTGGATATGTTTAAGATATAAACACCCATTACTATACTGTTGATATGGATGAATGAAAACTTGATTTATTATTATTATTAAGCGCATTTCCAAAAACACGATCAATGCGCTTTACAGGAATAACATAATATTTTACAAGATGAAAATATTAAAAAATAGCAACATCCATTGTATAGCAACATCCATTGTATATAATTTAGATATAAAAACCCATTACTATCTACTGAAGATAGCAACATCCATTACATATGTTTAAGATAGAAACACCCATTATACTATCTACTCAAGATAGCAACATCTATTGTATATGTTAAAGATAGAAACACCCATTACTATACTGTGATAGCAGCATCCATTGTATAATTTAGATAAAAACACCCATTACTATACTGTTGATACAGGCTGTCCCAAAATGATTAGTACCCATCGTTGACCAAAGTTCCTTAATGTTTTTCACCATCGAAATTAATGTACTGTACTCTTTCATTAGAATTTTAGATCATGAATATCGGATTTATCAAGATACACTCCATTAATGTAAGACATGGTGATTTCACCTTTTTGACGAAGTGCTAAAAAAATTGTGTGTGTTATTACAACTTGTTTGAAAGAAACCCGTGTATTCTCATAATCTCTTGTCTACTAATATAAACCTTGTGTATTTTCTGTTGTAACTGTTATTAGTTATGGTTGTTCAAATAATTAATAATTATTTACTTTAATTCAATTTCAATGGTAAAAGAAGTTCGTTACACTTGAGTGACTCCATGCATTGTTTTATTTGACAAGACTTCTGAATAGCTAATGTGGTTTTTGGTGAATTAGCAATGGCTTAGATTTCATTTTCACATTTGGGAATGGATTTTGTGAGGATAAACAGTAAGGGACTATATCATTGTTACCAAGTTGGTAAGAAATTGCATCCCCAAAGTGAAAAAGAAGTCTAAGCTACTGCTTGTACCCATGATCACGTCTTTACCTATTTAAATGTCCCTCAAGTTTAGCCTCAAAAATAGGTCATATAGAAACAATGCTTGTGGTCGCTCATGCGTGGCGATCCATTTTAACTCTTCAAATTGAATCAAAATGAAGAATTATTAATGATTTGAACAACCAAATGATACAACAGTTTAAAATAGAAAAGACCCAAAGATATTAGCAGACAAGAGATTAAGAGAATGTATTAGTTTCTTTCACACACACATTTTGTTTGCACTTTGCCTAAAATGTGAACTCACTATGTCTTACACAATGGAGTATAACTTAAGTTAAATAAGTCCGATATTCATGATCTAAAATTTCAATGAGAGGGTATAGTATACCAATTATGATAGTAAAACAACTGATCTAATCTCATTGATTTTGATGATGAAACAAATTATTAAACTTTGGGCATCGATGGGTGTACTAATCATTCTGGGACAGCCTGTAGCAACACCCATTGTATATAATTTAGATAGAAATACCCATTACTATCTACTGAAGATAGCAACATCCATTACATATGTTTAAGATAGAAACACCCATTACTATCTACTGAAGATAGCAACATCTAGTGTATGTTTAAGATAGAAACACCCACTACTATACTGTGATAGCAACATCCATTGCATATAATTTAGATAGAAACACCCATTACACTGTAAAAACAGTGTTTAGAAACGTGGTGCAAGATGGTGTTTAGATCGCTCATGTTTAGAAATTAAACACCGTGTGTTTAGATATTTGACATGCATATTTAGGGATCTGACATGTAAGTGTTTAGAAATTTGACATGTTTACAAACGTGGTGCAAAATGGTGTTTAGAAAAGCGTTTAATCTCTAAACACTGTTTTTACAGTGTACTATATGCTGTTGATAGCAACATCCATTGTATATAATTTAGATAGAAACACCAATTACTATCTACTGAAGATAGCAACATCCATTGTATATAATTTAGATAGAAACACCAATTACTATCTACTGAAGATAGCAACATCCATTGCTATATATTGAAGATAGAAACACCCGTTACTATCTACTGAAGATAGCAACATTCATTATGTTTAAGATAGAAACACCAATAAACGTATAATGCTATCTGAAGATAGCTACACCTGCGTTGTGTGAAAAGGCAAATCAATCGTGTCTGAAGAAAGGTAATTTCACGTGCACAAACTACAAGAACTATTCAAGATCAAATATTTCTTTTTTCGTATTGACGGTATTGGTAAATAAAAATGGCCCGACGAAAACGGTAAATAGAATCCTGTAATAAGTCAACATCAAAGACGAGTAACCCTGGGCCTAGTCTTACTACTGCGCAAGGTGGGATAGAGACCTGTTTATTAGCATTACAGCAAACTTATCAGAGGCTAATGAGTTACGGAAGCTTATACGTGTCATAATATAAACTGGGGCATATTAGAGTAAATCATGTTATATTAAGATGCTGTCGAGACATTGTACACTATATTTACGGCAAATAGCTTAGCAGTGAAATCGTTTTCTAGCCTTAGTCACGACTTCTCAAGGGACCAGAGTACTTAATAACCAATAAACGTTAGTAGTAAACTAGCTTCGGGCAGTAACCGTACTTACGGTATATGCATGCACTATATCAACGGACGGCAGGAGTATAATGATGGCTATTTTTAGAGGGAATCACCAACGCACATTTTATGAACTGATATGCGCATTTTTTATCAAAATGTTTTAATAATAGATGACTTGGAAGGTTTTCATTGATTCAGACCAAAATGCTAAAACTAGGGTATCATATCTAGTGATACAAATATATGAAGTTTTGTTTTGTTCTGCTTTTTGTTCCTTTTTTTCAATATACCTTTTTGATTCATTATCTACTGAAGATGACAACATCCATTGCTATCTAGTGAAGATAGAAACATCCATTGTATATACGTATTCAAGATATAAACACCCATTACTATCTACTAAAGATAGCAACATCCATTGTATATACGTATTCAAGATATAAACACCCATTACTATCTACTAAAGATAGCAACATCCATTGTATATACGTATTCAAGATATAAACACCCATTACTATCTACTAAAGATAGCAACATCCATTGTATATACGTATTCAAGATATAAACACCCATTACTATCTACTAAAGATAGCAACATCCATTGTATATACGTATTCAAGATATAAACACCCATTACTATCTACTAAAGATAGCAACATCCATTGTATATACGTATTCAAGATATAAACACCCATTACTATCTACTAAAGATAGCAACATCCATTGTATATACGTATTCAAGATATAAACACCCATTACTATCTACTAAAGATAGCAACATCCATTGTATATACGTATTCAAGATATAAACACCCATTACTATCTACTAAAGATAGCAACATCCATTGTATATACGTATTCAAGATATAAACACCCATTACTATCTACTAAAGATAGCAACATCCATTGTATATACGTATTCAAGATATAAACACCCATTACTATCTACTAAAGATAGCAACATCCATTGTATATACGTATTCAAGATATAAACACCCATTACTATCTACTAAAGATAGCAACATCCATTGTATATACGTATTCAAGATATAAACACCCATTACTATCTACTAAAGATAGCAACATCCATTGTATATACGTATTCAAGATATAAACACCCATTACTATCTACTAAAGATAGCAACATCCATTGTATATACGTATTCAAGATATAAACACCCATTACTATCTACTAAAGATAGCAACATCCATTGTATATACGTATTCAAGATATAAACACCCATTACTATCTACTAAAGATAGCAACATCCATTGTATATATTTAAGACATAAACACCCATTACTATGCATTGCTATCTGAAGATATCTACACCTGCTGGTGTGAAAAGTACTGATAGACTCAATTTGTCCAACTGTCATCTCATGGATAAAGATCAAGGGCCTCATGTTCTCAATGAAACATACGGACAGAATGTCGTTTAGTTACTCTTTAGTGTATTTATTAAGTTACTTTCTTTGTTCGCTGTCTCTTAAAGTAGCCTACATATAAAATAGAGCCCAAAGTTTTCTGCTTTCTCTTTTAGAAAGCGGAATGTCATGTTTTGTTTCCAATAGTTTCAATCTAAAAAATACCCAAGCAAATAGTTTTGACTAATATTTCATGTAAATTAATGTTTGCCTTGGTGTAAATACTCAAAATATACAATAAAAGAAATGCTTATCCTGGGTGCAGGTGTGTTTAGCTCAAATTGAAAACTGACGAGGCACAAGTTGAGTTTACAAAGTAGAATTTGAACTTTACAAAGCAGAAAACTTTGGGCTCTAATATAAAATAAGTTAAATACATAAAAAAGCATGATTTATAATAGGCCTATATGATATAACATTGCACAAGTATACCCTCTATGGTAATACCAAGAGAAATGATTGACATATTGTTTTTAATGGTTGTTCATGATTACATTTCAATATAATAGCTGGGTGACAGCCAGACATTTTTCCTTAGCAAATGATTGGAATTTGACTTCAACGGACTAAGGGGAATCGCACCCGGTCTATTCTAAAGTGCTCAACATAAGAAAGTCATACACTTTGTTTATGTCCTATAGTGACTTCCAATAATGTTTTGACCAAACGGGCCAGATAGACATTTGGATGAATCTTTTTGGCACAATTTGGTATAAAATTGGCCACAAAACAAAGATAAGCCATGATTAGCACACGTTAATGAAAATCCGTGACGTTTCCAAATTCGCATATATTAATTACATGCACTATATACGCGAGAGAAAAGACCGAAGGTTACCAAGCACATATCCTGTATTTGTACCGTATTGATCACTGCCAATTTCCCCTGCGCGGGCAAATTCCAATTCAACCTGTCATGCATGGGTAGTGTTGTCCCGTATTGATCATTGCACATTTCCCTCGCGCGGGAAAATTCAAATTCAACCCGTGTCATGCATGGGTAGTGTAGCATGTGTGATCGATATCCACAGTGGTAATTAGGTCATGCAATGCATTTTCACTCCGCGTATGTGTTGAAAACGCGAATTTGGAAACGTCATATATTTTCTTTAAATGGGGCTTAACATGGCTTATCATTGTTGTTTTGTGACAAGTTTGGTAACACATTGTGCTTAAAAGATTCATCCAAATGTCTATTATCTAGCCTGTTTGGTCAAACCATAAGTGGAAGTCACTCTATAGGAAATAAACAAAGTGTATGACTTTCTTTTGTTGAGCACTTTACATTAAAATGAATCAGTGCATGACGTTCCAATTTATTGTATGAACCGTGTTACCAAATTGGATGTTAATATGTTTCAAAGTAAATACTGATGTTGATATATACTTACGATATGTCTATAAATTAACATGTTTGTGTTAGTTCTTGATCACTAATGTTTAACACTTTAATAACAAGTTCCTCTAATATAAAGTGTTAGAAATTGAAGTGGGCAAATCATAACGTTAGGTATAGTAATAACTGCATCGTGTAAAAGCCTGCTAGGTATTTAGTAGGCCTATATCAGATATAAAACCATTTATATTGAAAATATTTTCATCAAAATAAACACAGTTTTGAACATGTTTAAAGGGTCACACCACTAAATAGAGCTCCATAGGGATATGTACAAAAACACTGATATAAAACTCTGTTTTAGACCACTAAATTGCGACATTTGACCCTGTATAGAGTGATTTTTTCTTAAAGATTATCACATTTTCCCACCAAAAAGTGAGAAAAAAAATAGGTAGGTTGACCTGCTCGATTTTCCAAAATATGCCCATGGAGTTGACTACCTCTGACGAGCTTGGAAATGTCGCCGTAATCGCCAATGTTTCCAGTAAAAAGCACAAATTTAAAGATCTCTCAACATTTACCTAGATGGTATCCACAGTTATAGTCAGGGTGCATGTAGGTGATGTCCCATTAATCATAATTAATCAAAAATCATAGGCATTTACGCAATTGTATCACTGTCAAGTCTTTTTAAATTGAGGATTGTGTGATGCATACTTTCCGATTCTAGCTTTAAACACCGACTTAAGGGGGGGGGGGGGGGGGGGGGGGGGGGGGGGGAGGGGTGTTGAGTCAGATTTGGCCTATGTTAGAAAACGATTTTACGCAACTTTCCCGAATAACAACCGATAAGTGTTGTATACCATATTGTAGCCCTGGATGTCTAGTTTTGAAAAACGCTTTCGGTTCCGCTCTGGTTGCCATGGTAACCAAGCAAGGGCTCTGATTGGCTAAACACGGGAACAGTCATAACTCAAAAACCAAATAACCCACTGGGATCATATTGGGGGGATAGATGCATTAGAATACGCACAAAATCATGTCTCCGGATTTTTTGATTGGTTGCCATGGTAACCAGGCCGCAGCCATTCAGGGTATTTTACACCGTAGTTTAAAAACGAAAAGGAAATTTAAAAAAAAATCTTCATGATTTTGTTGGTATTGCTCTTCTTAACATCTGTGCAAATTTTCTTTACAATCGTACATTGCGTTTTTGAGTTATGACTGTTCCCGTTTTCCAGATATGCGCTTTCGCTGTTTTGAGATAAAGGCTGTTAAAGTTTTGAAACACATGAGGGCGCTTGTGCATATCAGCCAAACATTTAATCAATTTTCTTTTGCTATTTTTAGTTGGAGATTGAATTATCATAACTTTTAATGAAAGAATCATAAAAATTGAGTGATGCGTTCTCTTTTTTATTAATTAATTAGTTAATTTCCTTATATATAGCAGGGTGAAAAACAATAAAATACATAAGAAATTTGTCGTTACAAAATTTCTAACCCCATATTTGTTTTACATAAATCCTAAAACACATTTTAGCCCAAAGTGAATGCAACATAATTGTTTTAAACTATTTATTTATAATTGTTTTAAAAATGCCTTATATATCACTGGGTGAGTGTTTTTGTGTATTAAAGTATAGGAAACGCTGTTTTTTGACCAAATTTTGAACTATTCATGTAAGTACAATCGGTCATATCTCGAAAACTACATACCCGATTGCTATCAAACAAAAACCATCTGAAAGAAGAAATTCCACATATTCCGATCGCTGCATTATCTCACTTTTGCCAGTGTGTACAATTTGACAAATTTTCCTGACTCAACCCCCCCCCCCCCCTTAAGGGTATAGGGGATACCCCATTTAGTGTAGTGCACCCTTAAAAACAATGGCAAGGGTTATATTATGGGGCACATTAGACAACTCAAGTTTAATACAGACGATTACAAGACTTTAGCATTTCCACATCATTAGTTTCTTCATGTCCAGGCATGTAGACATTTATAATAGTGCTAACGTATCATATACACATATCACATAATCCATTCTTTAGTAACACTAACAGTATATGTATTAACATTAATATCATAGTCAAGGTCAACAATACAAGCCAGTGAAAAGATATCAACACTATTGCGCGAGGGCGGTCACGCTAATTAATGTACGCCGTGTTACGCTGTCTATATGTAAATGTTGCCGATTTCTCTGACAACCAATGAGGATTGCTCAACTTTCTTAGCTGTTTTAAAATGATATTAATACTAGTACTTACATTCTTAAAACGAAGGACTTTTTAAGCAAGTTCACAATAAAAACATTACAAATACATTCTATAACATCTCAATCTCAACTTTTGTATACATGTACTTAAACTTATGATCTTTTGCATTGCTAACCAAATAAATGTCCATGTCATGAACACTGAATCTGTCTATAAATGACCTATACATATTATACCAACATATTGTATGAAATAATTACCATTGATTGATGAATAATGCACCAAAGGTCAAGAAAAGTAGTATCAAGTCCTCTACTGCTCCTTGGATGATGATGTCCACAAAGTTCTCCGTACAAATTTCTGACGAAAGTTCGAACTTGGCCTCTTTGTAAATGTTGTGTATATATTCCCGAGCACTATGTTAATCGATGATATGTACAGTCTGTTGATAAACGACATCTGCACCTATCTTTGGTAACCTAGCTTTATGATGTGTGTATTCACTCATACAGCTAGATAACCAAAGAGAAAAGCAGTGTCAAAACCCCCGTCTCGTATCCTGATTGCAGTGTGGCAGTAGCTCCATTCCAGTATCATCTATTCTCTCGTGTACAGCTGCACACACCAAAGAGAAAGGCAGTGTAAAAAACCATCTCGTATCTTGCAGTAGTAGCCTCTCGATTGTTAATGTGATGGATGATCAAAACCATCTCGCATCCTTTAACAATGTTCTAGTATAGCTAAATAAAATAAAATAAGTGTCAACATAATCTCGTTTCCTTAAAAAAGGAGCGGAGTAGTGCCTCGGCTGTTTACTGATTCAAACAACAGGTTTGAGAAATGTAAAACATATAACATTAAAAATGCCTTAAATGACACATAATATTTGACCTTAAAAGGACCCACAAAGGCCTTTTAAACTCCACAACCCATAGCATACCTTGGTATAAAATTAAAATTAAATTTCTTATAATCCGGTATATCTATTATGCCAAGTGTACATGCAACATCTTTTGACCGCCATTTCCTGTGTAAAAGCGACTTATTTTAAACCAAACATTTAAAGAAAAATAATCTGAACTCAGATAGTATTTCACTTCAAGTATTGCCAGTGGTTCAATAAATAATTTAGGTTGTAAAGTCAAACACATTACCATTTCAGTTCATTTGTGTGATTCGGTTATCAACGATGTTTCCTTTGTGTTTAGTAGCATCCTTAAACTGACACAATATGTTTTTACCACCATTCAAAAACAACAAAAAGTCATGTAATTATTATTCATATACATGTATGTGACACCGTCATACGATAGGGTCCGTATGCATAATATGTTCACTAAAACGATAAAATTCACAAGATAATGTTAAAGCATAGAAGGTTTAAAGCCACAGTGTGCAGTGTCGACTTGCAGGAAACCCAGGGTGCACTCTCTTATATATTCGGGGTATTCAAAAAGAAAGGTTATTAATATTAAGGCCCTCCTTTTGCATTTCGCTGTCACCCAAAGACCTCATATTCATTTGGAAAATGTTACACAAAGACTCAATATTTTTTGAAAAGTTACCGAAATACATGAAAAAATAACATCCAGAATCCCTTACTCTTGGAAGATTTTGCAACCTTTTCATTTAAATAACCGTTTTTGGAAACCTTTACAACCCAAAGACCTTGATTAAGAGGTATTTTATTTTATTTCACCCAAAGATCCGTTTCCGAAAAATGCTAGACTCGTACCCGTGTCCACTTTATGTTTTAGTACCCCCGGGATAAACCAGACAGTATAGCGCAGACATGGACATTGTGCATTAATACATTGTAAGTGTCCTTATCAAAATAATGATCATTGTGTGATAGATGAAATGCACTATTGGAGAGAAACATTTCTAATACAAAAAAATCATCTTGAATCTGTAAATTATACAGAAATTGATGCGGTTATCCAAGTGCATGAAGTGGCAGGGATCCGATTTAACAAGTGTGCGGAGAGGGAACACGTTATAATGATTAAACAATACAGTACTAGAAAACGCACCAAAAGCTGTAAAATATGCAGCCGTTCTCTGAAATAATACATTATTTATTACTCACATAATATGTAAATTATTTATAGTATATATAGACTCACCCGTGAATAGATAGATATACATAGTTGTAACCGCTATCTTAAAATCAATCCCCATTTTGGAAAAGTGCTATATCGTCAAAGCCAGCAATTAATAATATCCGAGTATAGTTCACGCACAGAGGTAAAATCACACACAAGGCAGGGTTGTAGCAGTAGTCCGCATAAGGTAACCATTCCAATACGATCATGATATACAAATGAGCATCAATTGCTTCTTACCTATGGTTTTAACCACCGATCAGGAGGTGATCGGAAGTGGAAAAAGCCAATTTTCAAAATTTATTTTCACCTTCCTGAACACGGCTCTGGACATTGCCCGTTTTACGGAAAGGTCATTAGAAGACAAGACAAAAAAGCGAGCGGAAATCACCCTAATTCGTACTAATTCGCACCTCTACAATTCCCATCCCCGGTCGCGTGCTACAAATTAGTAACTCGATTATAAGGTCATGGAATTACGATAAATGGGAAACTAACGGATTTATTTTGTCAAATTATTACATTTATGAATCAACATTGTATCCCTGATGAATATTCGCGCCATCAATCTGATAAATATTAGTTTATCTTGCCGAGCAGACGACATGTTTTAATTTTAGCGCGGGCAAGATTTCATCACGGCCCGACCATAACTACATACGGGAGGCACAAGATATCAAACGGTCGGCAGGAATGTGTAATAGCCCAGCAGATAGGTGGGACATTCACTCATCTGCCCTATGACTGAGCTTCAACAGTGGTGCAAACACTGCTTCTAGTATATTTGTTAAAAGAATCAATTCAAAAATTTAAAATAAAATACTTCAGTAAATTAAAATAAAATGAACACCGACCCTCGATTTCTTAGCCTCCCTGGATATAAATGGTGTGTCCCCAATATTTATGCCCCAAGACAGGCAGCACGGCACGCCAGTACAAATTTGCTATAAAGTGCAAAGTCACAGTCACTGTCCTGGTCGCCTCGGTTCTTACAAATCGATTGGCCACCTTTGGGGATAGTAGTACATTTATACCCACTCATTCAACCAAATTAAAGCCATAGTAACATTTTTTTTATTTGATTTTTAATGTTGTATTCACATTTTAACCTAGTTAACAGTACTGTAGGCTATAACAATAAAGAGTAGTTTTTGAGACCTAACCCTAAACGTTGACATCTCATTTGCAAAGCCTGCATAAGCAAAACTGTTTGCTGAACGGAACATAGAGACAATGTTAATGAAATGTGGAAGCAATTGACTATTGGTGACATTTGCGTGACATCAATTTGATGATCTGAAAAGCAACTTATTATAATAAACATGCTTTTATGGTGAGCATTGTGATATAAATAGTATATAAATACCACTATAATCTCAATTAGCTAATGAAATGTATTAGCTTTGACATCTATAGTAAGAATGAGTGTCACTCATGCAGTGGATACATGCATCGATTGTACAATGTAGCGTAAGCCTGAAATGTGACATGTAGCTGGGGTGATTAGAAGTTGAAACTATTCTAAGATTTTCTTATAATACATACTGGTTCGAAACAACGGTTACGGGCCAATAACATTATCTCCACCTCTCACTCAAGACTGTCATATGCTATTGATGCTTGGGTCATCGTCCAGACATGACACGGAGTATAATTGAGAAGTCAACGGAGTATTTTTTTAACCATGCATTACATCTTAAACAGTCAGCAGAAATATATAATGTGTACACTCTATCTCGATAAAATTAATACGAGTAAATACCTATAATAGGCCTATGTCTTAAATGATCAGTTGTATTGTCACGTGACATGTACGGTGAAAATGTCAACATTTTATCCCAAAAAGAGCTCTAAATTACACTTTTTGGAAACTACAAGAAAATAGTTGGATTGTCACAATGATTACGATAGTTATCAATACACAGTAACTTACTGTAGTCTGTCGAGAAGGACCCTCGCCAGTAGTAAGCCCGGAGGCACTGTATTATAGTCCGTCGAGAAGGACCCTCGCCATTGAGGGCTGAGTACCGCGAGCCCTCTGGGCCTTCACTGGTATTACTCATCTCGAGAGCCTCGATCTCCATGTTCGATTCCTATTTTCTATTATACTTATAGTACCGGTATGCGATTTATGATTTAAGGTTATTTGATAGGAAACCGTCGGTTTTGATTCATAAAAAGATTACCCTTTGAAAGCATCCCTTTACTGGACGTGTTTTGAGAAGAAACAAAAGGAAACACAAATTAATATCTTACGCAAAAATGGCTATTTCCCGTTTATTGTTCTTAGGTCATGGTTTTACTAATGTCAGGTCAGGGCGAGGGTCCTGATAATTATATGAAAATTCACCAACAACAAAACAACGGGGTTTTTTCAATTATGACACGTTTCTACACTGTTAATTCGGTTGTGTAAAAAAAAAAGCACTTAATATATGAACCTAACAACCAGTTGTTTAAAAAAAATGCACAACTTGTTTAAAATGTTGCACAACCTTGTGAAAGTTTACAAGAAGTTGTGTGAAAATGTACACAATTGTGTAATTTTTTTAACAATAGTTGCTAGATTCATATATTAAACAGTAATGCGTAATTTTTTTACACAACCGATTTAGCTAGATTTACAGTGTAAGAAGACACGACGCCTCTATCTAATCATTATCAATAAAGACATTGTAAAAAAGTACAAGTCAAGAACGCTATATTATCCCTTAAGGGATGTACAATATCTAATTTATAATATCTAAACCTACGACATCGCTTTTATTAAAAGGTCGTTTTCCAACAAAAAGTAATATACATAAATATATAAAGTCCTTACCAGTCAGTATAATTCCAAATCTATAGCTAATACGTAAAAATATTAAATTATTCAATTGTAAAGAATATATTTTAGTCTTTAATTTGAGATATTACACTTGAAGATCAAAATACGCAGAGCTAAGTGTCCAAAACAAAAACAAAAGTCCGTTTTTCATTTTAGCATTTTATTCTTTTACACGCAGCCTTAGTGTATCAATAGGCACTGGATTATTGATTAACTGGTAGAGACAGCTCACGGCGCGCCGGCACGGCCGGGTCGATAGAAGATGAGGATGAGGACTTCAATTGATCAATGCAGTCCCATACACATTACCTGTCACAATATCCCACGTGTTCAAAACCCAAGTGCGAATTTGAAAACTGCACTTTGGTTCATTCTTTTCGGTGTAGCGCTCTTAATTGTTGACTAATCTTACGAACAATATCTCTAATTGAAGAGGAGAAATTTTCCCATAATTTTGTAATTTGATATTTTTAAGTTGGAACCACATTTTAGAGCTATGAGCGCATTTATTACCTGGTAAGTTACTCTTGTTAGGACTGTATACATGTATAAGCTTAATAAGTAAGCTTATTCCAGGAAAAAACAACGAATTTTAAAATAGTTTGGATTCAATTTCGCTAATATATAAGAGAAACCAATGCAACGAAATTAAATCCCAAATACTGGGAATAAGCTAACATCTTCAATCAACATATCGTGAAAAGATCAATATCCGACGGTTTTAATTACGTATCTTGTATATAAATAAAGGAACTCAAAATCACACGAAATTAACTTCGTGCAAAATTGCTCGATCATTTCGAAAGAGTTTGAAAAATAAGAGTAAGGACTTGGTGTTGATTAACTATGAAAGGTATAAGGCCTATAGTTATTTTCAGGCTTTTATATACGTCTTTAATAACGAAACTTTAATAGGAAACCATAACCTCCATCTATAACAATAACATGCACCGACCTTCACAGATTGAATATGAAGGTTAAGGTCGAATGTGGCTGTAAGCACGTTGTATGTAATGGTTGTAATCATGAGCTAAAGACTGTCACAACCGAAAGAAGATTTTAGGTCTTCCCACAAAGCATTGCGCGAACGCCAGCCAACTATGCTTTTTTCACACGATGCATTTGTCGAGCTCATAAGTTTTAGAAATAAGATAAAGGAATATTGATAACTAATTTATTCATTGATGTAAACTAGAATGTAAGAGCTCCAACGAAGAACGGGCTATGAAGCCATGATTGCGTGCATGTCTATGGGAACCGAGACAAATTGGAGATCAGAATTGGAGATCAGAATTGGGGCATTCTGAAAAAACCGCAATGCATTGTGGTGGTGTCTTTAAAATCTTCTTTGGTCACTACCTCACAGTCTCCCATCATACTCCGGTGGAGAGTATAACAGATGATGTATACTATTAAAGTTATGACATCTGAAATCAATACAAGCACTACAGGGTGAGTCAAAAAAAAGTTTACTCAACTTCAGCGATTTTTTTAGAAAAAAGCATTCGTTTGTTTTCAAAACAATTTACTACGGTATAAAGACAAATTAATTAGCTTTGATATGAATTTTATCTGGTTTAGATTGGTTGAGGGAAACTTATTTTACACTGTTTTGAATGAAAATGACCAATTTAACGTCCGAACACGCTTCCAGATCTTGACCATTATATTTCATAAGATACGACCAATACAAAATTACAATACCGACAGCGAAAGGATCAATTCCTTTGTTATGAAATGATTAAAGTGTGGTAATTGTGTCATAAATAGGCCTTAAAGCTGTCTATTGTCCCTCAGTGCAACCTTCCTAAGCACACTCTCAAAGATCAGGAGAAAGACCAAACAAGATGCTGGATTTGATCAAGTGGGTTTCTATTCATTAACAGGAATCAATTTTACATGTAGAGAGAGAAAGAGAGGGATACTATAACTTACTAGTATTACTGTGGACATTGACAATTTTTGATTGGTTCAAGGATAATGGTTACTTAATTGGACATATTTACGAAAAATAAGTGCAATATTATGTTTATTGATTTTATCAAAATACTATATCGTTTATTATTCACATTATCAGATAGTCACTGGTGACAATTTTTATTCAATATCCTCACATTATCAGATAGTCACTGGTGCCAATTTTTATTCAATATCCTCATCTAGTTTTATCATGTTTATGAATATCCCTTGCGGACTATTTAATCCTTGCAATTATCCATATTTCATGTTTTAATCTATTAGGAGACCATTTTGAACAAGTCTATTGTCTACTTAATTCTTTTAATAAACAAGATGTGTAATGCTTTTACATCATAATCCTAGTAAACATTGTTAAGCTCGTTAAGCTTGAAATTAAAAACCGTGTTTTTGGTGAAAAAACAGCTCCTGTACAGAAATAGTCATATTTACTTAACGGTATCATCAAATAGCGTGATTTTTTTCTCCAGATGATAGCAAAGAAATGGCGCAATCATTTAAAGTTTTGTTTGCCTTGATTTTGTGGTCAGAAATATTTTTTTAGATTTTTTCAATTAGGGTAAACTTTTTTTGACTCACCCTGTATAGCCACTGGTCACCTCTTTCAATAATATATAAACTATGGCCTCACATTTTTCTCGAGGTGCAATACCTTTGAGGTCAAGGTGCAATTCCTTCAAGTCAAGGTGCAATTTTAGGTGAATCGCGATAGCAACTTGATTTAGGGCTGCAACAACTTGTATCGCAATTGTTCACCAACCTTTGAAAGTTGTATCGCAGTTGATGATTTTTAAGGTGCGATGCGATACGGGAAATTTGCAGGTCTGTGTGTATGGATGCAGTTATCTTTTGAACTTTACTTTAATAACATCCAGCTATATCGACATTCACTTGCAAAAAATAAGTCTGAAATGTGTTTGAAAGAAGCGTGTTACACCACAGTGAAATAAATCCCGTCCCAAATCAACTATATCACGACAAACCAATTATCCATAATGTCATTACCTAAAGAAAAATGAAATGCTAGATGCATGTACACAAAGAAATGAGAAATGCAGCAGTTCATAATTTAGTTTATCCGATATAAAACTTTAATGGTATAGCTATTGACATTTGGTATAGTATAGTAGGCCTTTTAAAGGTTTTACATCGTATATCGGAATTTTAACGCATACAGGATTCATACTTTCATCCGAAATCATAAATTCATAGCAATTGATACCGATGAATTTTGTCCAAATTGAGTTCCAAATACTTTTTAGAATTATTTTCACAGTTACAAATACCATGAACACATCGTTTATCAGAATTCGAGTTTTTAACCGGATTTAAAATTATAGATTTATATACAGGGTGAGTCAAAAAAAAGTGTACCCTAATTGAAAAAATCAAAAATAATATTTTTGACCACAAAATCAAGGCAAACAAAACTTTAAATGATTGCGCCATTTCTTTGCTACCATCTGGAAAAAAAATCACGCTATTTGATGATACCGTTAAGTAAATATGACTATTTCTGTACAGGAGCTGTTTTTCCACCTAAAACACGGTTTTTAATTTCAAGCTTAACGAGCTTAATAATAATGTTTACTAGGATTATGATGTAAAGCATTACACATCTTGTTTATTAAAAGAATTAAGTAGACAATACACTTGTTCAAAATTGTCTCCTAATAGATTAAAACAATAGACAGCTTTAAGGCCTATTTATGACACAATTACCACACTTTAATCATTTCATAACAAAGGAATTGATCCTTTCGCTGTCGGTATTGTAATTTTTTATTGGTCGTATCTTATGAAATATAATGTTCAAGATCTGGAAAGCGTGTTCGGACGTTAAATTGGTCACTTTTATTCAAAACAGTGTAAAATAAGTTTCCCTCAACCAATCTAAACCAGATAAAATTCATATTAAAGCTAATTGATTTGTCTTTATACTGTAGTATATAGACAACGAAAACAAACGAATACTTTTTCTAAAAAAAATCGCTGAAGTTGAGTACACTTTTTTTTGACTCACCCTGTAT
Source organism: Ophiura sarsii (assembly GCA_035610835.1). NCBI lineage: Eukaryota > Metazoa > Echinodermata > Ophiuroidea > Amphilepidida > Ophiuridae > Ophiura > Ophiura sarsii. Next base: position 52,671,326 of record CM069442.1, on the reverse strand, counting down.
GTGTTGCGATGGTTCCAACATGTTTCAATGTCTTAGATGACCTTTAATATGATGGTGATTAATAAATGTAAAATTCTGACAAATACCCTTATTTCTACGTGTACATGTACACATAACACATTCATACACATGCACAATATGGCGTTATGTTATGTTATAGTACGTTGTATACAAATTGCTGATCAAAAGGAATCGATCCAACTTGATAGGGGATCACGAACTGAAAAAGAATTTTTATCAATTAGTAACCTTGACCTTGAGGTCACTTTCCAATACGGTTATTCATTACGCGAGTTTTATATCAAGTTATACAAAATACTGATCAAAAGGAATCGATCCAACTTAGGGGATCATTAACTGACAATTAATTGATCAATCGGTAACCTTGACTTTAAAGTAACTTTCCAATACTTTTATTCATGACGCGATTTTTATATCAAATTCATCTGTGCCACATAAAAACATACAAACAGGAATATAAAAAAGAAGCTCCCTTCGACAAAAAGGCTTTATTAATATCTTATCGATTTTTTTTAAAACTTTCGACACAGTATTATGAACTCACCTCATAGTCACGCGGAATCGTTTGTTATAAAATCGCCATTTCATTGCAATAGTCATAGCAAATTAGAAACACGTATTGTACACTGAGTTTCGCAGTTCCGGTTTCACTCCAACTCCAACATTCATGTAAAACATGTAAACCAGAATATCTATCCTATAGAAAAACAACCATACGTCAAGTAAAGGCTATAGTTTTATTCTGCAGCCTTAACAATGGTTGTCTTCAAATGCCTTCAGGATAGCCCAGCGGAATGACAAAATCTCGTTCGTAATCATAAGATGCTTTCACCCAGTGACAGTTAAGAATACACCTAAGTTCATTTGTAAGACAGCACTTTTGCGCTTGGCGCGTAAATGATAACATATACCTATCCTTACCCATTAAATAAATGCCTACACTTCTTGCAATTGTAATGGAAGGCCACATCTATTCATGGGCCACCTTGAATTTCGCAGTTTGTCAAGTATATACAATAATGCATTTTGTACCGTGTGCATGTATCTTTCAGTTCATTTCAGTTGATAAAACAGCAGTAATTGATAGAAAAGCAAATCATTCAAGCATTAGCAATTATTATTAGAAACGAGTGAGCTTGTGAGTTCAGGGCCAACGAACCACGCCTCCAGTATTGTATAGCATTATCTCCACATTGTATATGCTGTCACGATATAAAGCAATTGGGGCCCAAAATAACAAGATTAATCAATTCAACATAGTTTCTTTTTTTAATTTTTAAGAAAAAAATTGCAACATCGAAACAAGAATCAGGATGTCAAGGATGCCATCCATAATAATGACAGAGGTTTTTAAAAAGCGTGTTTTGGGATGAAAAATTTGCCAAAAAGAAACTGTCAAATAATATTAAGCATATTGATGGCATATTGTTCACATCATTTTAAAATCAAGCATAATAATCAATATACAATAATGGAAACATGAACTTATGCCAGTTCTTCATTTGGTGCTCGGGTGAGTACAGAGGATGGGAAAAGAAAAAAGGATAATAAAAATACAATAAAGATAAAGGAAATGAAGATAAGAGCTATACTGATGGGGCCAGCTGGGAGATATGTTAAATATACCATTTCGAAAGCCACCAATTTACATGCGAAGCCATTCTTTTCGATATCAGCATCAATATAGTCATGATAGTGGTCGGCGTATAATTATTTCTCAGAATGAAAACTAGGAGTACGAAATTTGGGAAAAAGAGAAACTATCTGAAAGTTTGATGACATAATCAACTTTTCAGAAAAGTTTAAATTATGTTTTTTCCTTGGTGTAAGACAGCACAGAATTAACCTAGCACAAAATCCTTTATTGACGGATTAAAGGATTATACAGCATTTCGTAATGGGGTCTTGACTCTAGTCTACCTTATGAATGTCTTACACCAAGGATATACCCAAATTTTGCCCGCTAACGATGATTCACCTGACCCGTCTTCCGTCGAAGACAATGTCTTCGCTTCCATACCCGGGCTTCCACATTTTCCCACGTGGTTTAGCCCCTGACCTCTGATCTGACCCTTAGAGCAATTTGAGCAAAGAAAAGGGGCGAAACATGCTTTCTTGAATCATGGAGGTAACACTGTACCTCCATGCTTTTTTCAACGTCAGATACAAACATTCCTGTCATCTCACGTGAATTTATGACGACATTGTATGTACAAAACAAAAAATATATGTATATGTACATTCATAACTGCTACGGTAACATTTTATAACAACGTAGTATACATGAAATATCACTAATATATTCGGCAGACAATACCAAATTGGCAACTTTATGATAGATAACTCAGAACCAAGTCACGAGGAGCATGAAAGTAACAGCGAGGAGGGACAAGAGTTTCCTACCCAATTTTTTTAAGAACCCTGACAAATATATGAATTCATGAAACATGTGAAAGAGGAGGTATAATTAGTAGTTATAAAGATTTTAACCCTATAATTTTAAATAGGAAGAAAAAAGTTTTAAAAAAAACAAAACAAAAAACTGTATGTCAACAAAATGGGACCATATTTGGCATCCCCATGACCTCATATCCTCTAAGTACCCCCCCCCCCCTCCCCCGGTAATAAAGGTGACGACCACTCATCAAGCACGTAATCAAAAGCATTTCGAGTCAAATTAGGTTTTGATGCAAGTCAACTAACCACGGACCCACAGTTAACTTTTTGTATATAAATGTTTGAATTCATTATCAAATGAAAACCTCCAACTCACTATGTATATAAAAATGCCATATTTTCACAAAACGACCAAAGTGATTTATTTCAATTCGCAGTACATGTGCTAAAATTCCACGTGTTCATCTCACCGCTATAATGGCAATGGAGTTACCGGGTATGACTTGAGTAGGGGTCAGATGAGGTCAATAACCTGCATTAACTACTTACGAATGCTTGAGTGGACTCTTCCTCACATTACCCCCTTCTTAGAGCCGTACTCGCACAAATATATTATGAACATGACGAGTCACTGATATAATATATTTGTTGAACGTTAACAATCTGAAACGTGTAAGAGGTGGGTACATGGTGATGTATACGGGTAATGTACGGTATAAGAGCGATTTAAAAAAATGTGTTTCTGACTGATATTTCGCCAAGGTATTTCTTCAGCATAAAACTAAAAGTGGAGGCACAAACCATGAGTGATAGTGTTTACAAAAACGGGTAGGGCATTTTGATGTTAATTTAGATCTTTTGTAGCAAATGGGTAAATGATTAGCATTTACATTAGTGCATATTCGCGACCTTTACGCAGTAACAAACACACAATTCGAGTACGCCACAAAGGGGTCCCAAAGCCTCTACAAAAACGGGTACGTACGGTATTGAGATGAATTTAGACAAATATTTGTAGCAAATGCTTTAAATGATTAGCATTTTCAAAACTAATACCATTAGCGACCTTCATGCTGTAAACATACATACAATGGTCTATTCCAGAAACAAATTGCATCCCCTATAGAGGGAAAAAAAATCAAAATAAATCTGGAATCCAGGGGTTAATGGTATGGGAATTGGGTATAGAGGAATAGCGATAATGAAAATTTGTTTGGAATTCCAGGAACTTTTATGAACATTTGTTCGGAAATCCGGGAAATTTGATGAATTTTAGGCTTTGCTTTGTAAAAAGTCTGGAATTCCGAGTTCCTCTATATAGGGTGACTGACTGATCTGCGAAACAAAAAAAAATCTGGAATATCAGGCCTTGACTATTTATTGAAAACAAGTTTGGAATTCCGAATTCCTATAGGCCTAGGGGGTGTGCATTTTTTTATCTTCTGGAATAGACCAATTCCTACGTTACAAGGCAGTCCCAAAGTAAACCTACATGAGGTAGATATATAGATGTCAATAATTTCAAAAATCATGATAATGAATTAAGTCTAATTAGTGTTTTTTGGTTTTTTTGTTTGTGCATTTTGAATTTCTTATCGAATTGAACACTCAGTCGACATTGACCCTTAACCAATGTTAACCTTGTAAATTACATTTCTTCAATAAAAAAAGGAAGTGGCCATTTTTCACGATTAGCAGGCAAACTTACTCTCTCACAATTTCATTATAAACGATTCCAGTCCCTTTATTCATGATAATCACTGTTGACCTTATTTCATACCAACCTTGCAAAACAAAGAGAAGACCTTATGGTATAATCATCAGCACATGTGGGCTATTATTAACACTTCCCACATTTATACTGATGCATTAATTAATTGTTCTGAAGATAATTAAAACGAGGAGCTGTGATTGTCAACAGGGCTGAAAATGGCGCGAATTAGCGGCCTAAAACGCTAGATCAGAGGTGTCCATTTATCCGGTTTGAATTAGGCGGTGGATTTGAAGCCAATTATCTAAGGCTCTCCAGCAATTGGTATATAATACGAGTAAATCCGCTATTTCCACTACTTCTAATTCTACCCTTAAAAGCCGCCTATATGTCTCTAAAATCCTTTTTTTTAAACTATATATGATTGCTAGATTTTTTCTTCCCACGAGAAACAAGTGTTTCTAATCAGTGACTTTTGATATTTACATCAAACGGAATTCGGAAATAGAAAAACGTAAACAGTCGCAACAATTGAAAAACAATTCAATTTTTCAATCATTGTTTACAGTTTTTGTTGAATATCAAAACAAAAGAAGTTAGGCCAAATCATTTTATTTTTTATTCATTTATGGTTTTTTGGTAGTTATAAAGTAAAGAGTTATCTTATTCAAAACACTATCAACAATATGACCCGTCTGGTTGCATAGCCACATCTGTAGTTCAGGTTCTTGGGCGCAGTTCATCGACCCTTACAATGGGGTCGACTGATAAATTGACCCACCTGTTTACGGGGTATTGATGATTTACAATATCCAGAACAAGTATACGTAGGCGCAAGGCGAATGCCTTTGGTAGTTATGGGTAGTTCAAGTTTTCTGTTATTTTGTCAAGTTATTGACCTTTGACTCTGCCCCCTCATTTTTGCCCACGGTGACAGTTCTTATTCATAAAAAGTATACTGATAGGCCTACAAGTAAAGTACCGTACGGTATTTTATAATGAACAGTCGGTTTGTACATTTAGTTAAATAGAAACAGTCAGCGTTCCTCTTTAAATCGCATGAATTCTGGAGAGGACGAGGGGAAATAACCCGCCATTTTTTTTTATGAAACCGTAACCAATGGTAACAAGCAATACATTTATAGCATATAGGTTATTTCGTCACACGTTACAGTATATCTATATGCGCATACATACTTCCCATTTGAAGAGAAAATTAGCATAAATAATTGAATGAAAACTTGTATATTTTCTATAATAAAATCATAAATGACTTTGGTTATAAATACACAATTGTCGAAAGACAGAAGAGATAGGCTTATGTTATATATTTTTTAGGTATGCGAAACAAAACACCCTCACAATGACTCCGATAAAACGACGGAGATGTGTTCTGGTGCAAACATTGTCCCTATATTAAACATTTGTTAAACAGGATAAAGGCGATTGCGTGATCATGACCTAAAGCGTGACCCTTTACGATCTATTACGTTATCGAAATGTAAATGATCCTGCAATGATATTGATATTTGGAACCTGGGTTTGAATCTTTTTTTACCTACGTCATTTAGAACGACGCCACTCACACGCAAAATAATTACTTAAGAGTGTTGCTGTCGGCATTGACGGTAAAAACGTGCCGATGGTCTTCAGACATACGGTACATTATTAGCTATTTATAATAGTAATACGCCAAGTTTATGCAGCTAACGCAACAAAAAATCAAAGACCGCTCGAGGATCGTCTTAAAGGGCAATGGAATTAGGTCAATCAGGCTTCAGTGTGTAACTTGCAACGCCATAAGGCTTCAAAGATGCGCAAGTTTCCTTTGGTATGATTCCTCGTGACAAAATTCCCATGCAAAACGCATGAATTATTAACAGATTAAAGCTTAAAGCACTTGCAGTATTGCGATTCTAAAATCTAGGCATGGACAACAAAATATGTTTTTTATTGGTTCATGGTATGCTATATAAACAGTTATTTTAATATAATTACAACGTTTACGCTTGGTGGCAATCATGTGTAATTTGCTATATGAAGCATCTACACTCGGAAACGCTTATGATGCGATGAGAATAACCATGAGAGACGTGTAATGCGTGTAATGCAGAATTCCAGTTAAAGCGTTTGATGTAATGACACAAGCATCATGGCGACCCTGAATTCTTTAAATTGTAAAATATGCGTATTGCAAAATTTGCAATCCAAATGCATGCCAACATGATCTGCCGGGTATTTTCAATGATAACCATAATTAGTTATATTGAAGAAGATTCAGCGGCAACGAAAAACAACGTAGTCGCCATAGAAACGTGCATATATTATTAGCATGATGATTTTGAAAAATTGTACAATTAAATATCTAACATGTTTAAAGACTTCATTCTCAAATTTTGACGAATGTTGGATTCTTGAATGCATGAATGATATGCCTAAGTAGCGTATTACGATAACTAGGCTACATGCGCCAGTCATGTCAGTACTATAACTTGGTTGAACTTATATAAACCACAAAACTGACTCATCAGTTTCCAAATATATATCGAAAGTAGGCCTACTAATATCAATATCATGCGTCATTCATAATAGTAGACGTACACTTTTAATCATGCACAAGCCCAATTCACTTCACTGAAATGGCTAATAATATATGTGCTGGGGGGGGGGGGGACTGAAATGGAGTTTTGTAGTTGACTCACCCTTTAAAACACATATATTTTTAATAAAAGGTCAAAAGATTTACTCAAGGTATGAAAGGTTTCGGTTCTGTCACCAGCTCACAAAGACAATTTTGGGTCCCTTACATTGTCATTCTCCTATCAGTTGGAACACATTGGTGCATTTATGGTTATCAATATCAAGCTAAAATAATTCACTTACTTCCGCCTTATTTACTGCTGAAAACACCGTATACAATACATTGGGACTGAGATTTGGTTTTACATCTCGAATCACTTCCGAAAGTGCCGTAATAACAAGTACTTTTCATAACACAAGTGTGTGTACATTTCACAAGTACATGTACTCTATTCGTCAAGAGTGCATTGACTGCGCGATTTTAAAGATGCTTGTATTTACTGCCTTCAGCATGTAGGTAATTTATAAGGCTATTGACAAAACCCCGAGCAACATGCCGCGCAGTGGCGCAACCTTACAAATTTACTTGAAATAACAATCTAAAACATGTTTGCAATGCAATAATCGTAACGTTTTCTGTTTCGCGCCATTATACTCACTCCCCGACCTTTCGATCGGTGATGCTTGGGTGCCTTGACATCAACACAATTGGTAATTGTCCAAAGTCGAAATCAGTCGAACCCCGCCCCATCCTGCATGTACATGTAGAAGCTGTACATGTTTACAGCGGTCCTAGGTTACAAGCAATTCATCGTCCAATCTTGTAATGTTGACACCAATGAGCTAAATGTGATTCCTGAATGTCAAAATACAGAAAATATCCTGACGTTAGAAAGTGACGGTATATGATTCAATTCATACAGGCTCAATGTCGTAAATGGTTCAACTCACAAGGGTTTTATCTTCTATCCAACTTCAGACTTAAGAACAGAGTACATAATTATTGCCAGCAACGAAACATGTAGCAAAATGTGATTGCATGACTGCGGCAACCTGCGACAATGCGACATCAGACCATGATGTACAGTTTGGTTTAGGTCACAAATAAGTACATGCGCTGGAATCAAGTAGTGATAGGTTTCACTGAATGGTATATCATCATAGAAGCAGAAACCGTTGAGTCTATCTCGACGGAGATGAACTCTAATACTGACTGCAGTTAAGTGGTTGAATGCATCCACGAATGCATCATGCCTGTACCGTCATGACCGTAATGGCATGGCAGCTATGACACGCCTACCACCAATGGCATGGCATATTCGCACAACGAGAAAAAAACCCCTACATTGAATATTATTTCACGGATTGATGACTGCGTAATAAAAACTGACGCACTACAATACTTTTTTCAATTCACGGCCATGGCTATTTTCTATGATACACGTTAAAAAAAAATCCATTATCAGGTTCAGTTCATGGCAACTCTACTGTGCAATGACCAATCAGAAAACGCCATCCAGATCTAAAAGATTGATGATAGGACTTCATGGAGAATTGTAGGTCATGGCGGATGCGCTCAATCTATGAACTGAGCCTATGCGGCGTCGACCTCTCGGGATTATTTTAGAGAAAGCACAGCATCACAATATCGTGATATCAACGACGCCATAGTCACCCATCGCCAGTCCAGCTCATCGAGAGAGAAATTAGCCAATTAATCCTTAGGTCGCCTTGCAGATGATATCATAGAACCACGAATATCTTCAGGTAGCACACACGGTTTAGAACATGTTTCATCACCGACGAAGGCATGAAGCTATAACTGTTGACTAAACCGCCAAGTCACTATAGGGAGGCATATATAGAATAAATGATTCAGTTAATTTCCTATTAAGCTTTAAGATAAGACCAAAGTTTCCTCCCATTTATATGATGCGTTACCTATCAGATATTTGTCAAGCTTTGCTTAAAGCCAAAGTAATCCCCCAAGTCATTGGAGAATTGTAATCGATTTCGTGCGCTTAATTCCAGAGAGGACTCAGGCTTCTAGAGAACCCCTATCTCTACATGGACACATGGTGCATGGCACGCTATTCTATTTGGGTTCTCTTCATTTTTGTTAAGACCACGAATGATAAAACACACCAGAGGGTTCTGTTTCAATCATAATAAGTCTGCATAGGGTACAGTAAAATCTTACTGTTTCTGCTCACATAATGAGTCAATTTGATTTTGATTTTTAGATGACAGGTTGGCAAATTACCATTTTATACAACACGCGCGTGATACTGGCAATAAACATGCAATGATTGTTATCGTGGACCCTACAATGTGTGGAAAGACAATGCGTTTTGTGGACAGAATAAACACATGAAGCATGAGCGATAACCAAATCACACACGTAGAAATTAAATGGTCATTATTTTACCTGCCATCTAAAAATTAATTTTAAAATGTTGTCAAAATTATTCAAATATTGTTATGTTAACTACAACTACAACGCTCCTATTAATTCCCTTTTGAATATTTTATTACTATAGTAGTATAGCCTAGTAATAGTATACTGAAAGATATGACAAACATTTTTGTAATGGTTGGTTTATCATGCATAAAAGTTGTTTATTGTATGTGTGTTCGCTAGTCCAAATGCTTGTTTGGAGTCTTGTTTGTTTGTTTGTTTGCTTGCTTCTTTCTTTCTTTTTTGTTTATGTGTGTGTTTGTTTGTTTATTTGGTCATATGATTGTTAATATGTTTGTTTGTTAATTTGATTCTCAATATATTAGTTTTTTTGTAGAATTTTTTTTTCTCAAGACGTCTTGAACTAAACATATCTGATACTATCTTGATTCTTGAACTGAAGATGAACATTGAGGAAGCAGTGTTTGGCGTTGTATTTCAAACTTCATCAGAAGTATCTGCAGCGGTGATCTCTGTGTATGGAGGCGATAAGGAACAAACGGATGACCTTTCAACTTCAATCCAAGCTCAAAGATTGGCTATAACATACAATACTAAACGACATATTACTTGTGATAGCAGCCGGGTAGATAACAACAACCATGATAGACCTGTTCTGTGACGAACGAAAATGCAATGAGGTCAGACATTTTTACCTTGACCCTAAACGGACATGTCATTCGAACTATAATGAACTAGTCATATGTGACGGAAACTAAGGCGGGAAAATCTGAAGGCCTGTCTCTATAGAAACCTTTATAAACTTTCGATAACCTTTTAAATATATAATTATTGTAACCGGGTAGAGTAGATACGGGAGTGGTGGAACGGCGTCTGAAGCATCTATTGTACATGTATAATTTTTTTTTTAATGAAACCTGTAGTCGTGTTACATGGCTAGCTAGGTGTGGTGAGCCGAGTTTTAAAAATTCCAACGCAGTGTTTTTCAGTTTGACCAATAAAGTGTAAGGATGGATGCACCATCGGATTCATTTCTTATAGTAATATAATGGGCGTTGGTCGTATCACGCAATGCGCATGGGACGTTACTGTCAGCCTGACATTTGGAACAGGGTCTTATTTGAGAACATCCACTTGCCGAATTTAGGCCACGCGTGGTTTATCTTTTGAGGGCGGTATAACTTGACTTTTATGTGGTGCGTCGAGGGGCATTCTGGGCATATACGTCATCTGCTGGCACAACTAAAATAGGCCTATGTATTTAGCAGCATAAAATGAATGTCGAATAGTAATCGTTTTATTTTATGATATATAAAACTGATCTAACTGGAAATGTATTCCTACGCTGTCAAATAAAATGTCAGAATGGCCTGCGATTGCCGATTTATAATACCTACAGGGTGTATCAAAATATTCAGGTCCCGTTTTCAAAAAATCAGAAAAGATACCATTTGTCAAAAATTGGTCAATTTCGTATTTGATTATAAGAGTAGAAACACTTCTTCATACTTAGTAAAGTTTTCAAGACAATAATACTTAACTGTGCGCCATAATTACAACATTTTTACAAAAAAAACCGCGAAATCCAAAGTATTCCAAGAATATACATGAATGAAGTCAAAGTTGGTGGATGTTACCACCATACGGTAATTCTCGAATCAAATGGAGTAAAATAATATTTGCACAACTTTCACTAATCCTAATACATGGAGCCGGGGACATGGAGGCTACTAGTATTTGTCACATGTGACGTGTGTGTTGGTCTGGAACTGGATTTAATATGTCCAGTTCTTCCTTCAACATGTACAACTTATGCGCCCATTCAGCAAAAACTACTACACTGCAAAAACTGCAGAACGTGTGCAAATGTAACAGATTGAGAACATGTTCTGAACATGTTTTGATGTGTTCTGAACACGTTCAGAACATATCCAGAACACGTTCAGAACATGTTCTAAATCTGTTACATTTTGAACATGTTCTGGAACACCTGGAGAACACACTGTGAACATGTTCTGAACGCGTCATGTGTTCTGCACTTTTTGCAGTGTACTTTCATAGGTTGGAAGTTGGAACAGATTGAATTTCATAGCATTTGGGGAAAAGCACATAGGCCTATCTCCCGTTTGTAAAAACCAATTTAAATAAAATAAAATGTTGGTTATAGCTAACAATGGGTTCTTGCTGTGCATTTCATTAAATGTATTCATTTTTGTGTTTGAACTGGTTTAAGAAATCGGTGAAATTGGGACCTTAATATTTTTACTCACCCTGTATATTATATAGTTGTCGTGACTATCACTTTTTTTTAGGGAGCACCAACCATAGTGGTATGTAAATACTATGTATACAGTTGCAGATTGTCTCTAGCCCTCCTCGTAGGGCCACTATAATCAGCCTATCCAGGGAAATGATATCTAAGATAGAACTAGAAACACTGAGTCAGCCATCTTAGCTGAGCTAAAACAGGTCAGTTCCCGGGTTGATAGCGGTTCTCGGATTGGGAGCAGTTTTCTAGGCTTAGAGTATAGTCCTAAGGTAGGACTAGATTGTCGCTCTATCTGCATGTGTGTATAACCAGTATATAAAAGGGTTTATCCTACAGAATTTCTTGTTGAAGTATGAACAACGTCTCTCTTTAACTCCTAACCGGGAAAAGACACTGAGATGATGTTGGAGCTAGCTCGAAAGTACAGTTGGTGTTACAGAGAGCCAAATGGCTCAAATCAAAACCCGTACCCCTTTTTACTCCCAGATATTTGCAGTATCCGCCCCTGTCCGGTTTATATTGAGACATGCAATTATTCTGGCTGACACGAACGTGGCTTTACTTGTTTGATCTTTCCATCTTAAATAAGTGTGTAGTGCTAGAGGGATGAAGTATGCAGAATGCGATCTAAAGTATATGCACTATAATACAGGGTGAGTCAAAAAGAAGTTTACCCGGATTGGTGATGTTTTAAAAAACAAACAAATGACACTCGAGAGTTCAGTAAAGCATATATTTAACAAGCATTCTCTTCTGCTTATTAGGAAAAAAGAATGACACAAATTGATCATTGCTAAGAGGAGTTATGCCTATTTTAATAAAGGTACTCATTTTGCAAGCTGTCCACGGAATACTTGACAAAACAAATGTAAAGTAAGCATTCCATGGACAGTTACAAACATGAGCGTATAACTTCTCTTAGGAATGATCAATTTGCTTCATTGATTTTCTCTAATAAGCAGCAGAGTATGTTTGGTAAATAAATGCTTTACTGAAGTGTCATTTATTTGTTTTGAAAAACATCACCAATCTCGGTCAATAGGGAAGTACGCAGCTAAAATGCATACTTTACATTTGTTTGGTCAAGTATTCCGTGGACAGCTTGCAAATTGAGTACCTTTATTAAAATAGACATAACTCCTCTTAGCAATGCTTAATTTGTGTCATTCATTTTTCCTAATAAGCAGCAGAGAATGCTTGTTAAATATATGTATTACTGAACTCTCGAGTGTCATTTTTTAAAATTTTAAAACACCACCAATCCGGGTAAACTTCTTTTTGACTCACCCTGTATAGTGATGACGAGAGAGTCTGCTCCAATGACCGGAACATTGATTCCAGATACTTTCTGTAAGATGGTATGCTATACTTAGCCTGGCTATGATCTAAAAGGTTGTCACTATCATGTATTGGACCTTAAAAAGATCATCCCATTTGCTATACAGGCCCCATACCATGTGACTGATGTATTCTTTTTTGACTATGGACATGTGATCAAACATGAGAGGGCGAGGCATAATCATCATCAAACTTACGAGTTTAAAATTGTCCCTTATTGTGCTGTAATTTGAAAAATATAATTTTCATTATTTATTTATATTTTTTCAAACAGTATATGTATTACGGGTGGGTTAACATCAGACACTCAAACGATGATCAACAAATATTTGGAGAAATCCAGTTGTCACGTCACTAAATGGCTTTCAGATCAAGATCCCATCAAGATAAATGCTCCCGTTTACTGTTCACTGTTATGCTTCGATCGCCTGCTGTAACAGTTCAATATGATGAATTTTTATGGTAAAAACCTAATTCAACCAAATACTAAAACGATGAGTGGTTATTATTAAGCCATTTAAATCATGAGGCAATCATAATGATGTTTTAAAAATGTGATTAAGATGTTGTATGTATAGGCCTAAAGATGAGTATTGCTCTCAGTCTCATGGTCAAAATATTTTGGTTATTGTGAATGGACCTAAATGTTTGGTTATTGTTAATGGACCTAAATTTACACCAGGCAGTGTTAATTAGCTTGCATTTATTACATGTACAAATTGCAAGCCCTTAGTTCAGCACGTGGAATACAATATTTCTGTAAAGTTATCCAAGATGGCTGCCGCGGTGGTTGCTCACGCGGTTGCTATGTATACTATATACATGTCCTTCTTTCAGGTCACGTTGCCCCTAAGGGGGTTTCAAACGCGCGGCTCTATAAGCTGCTCTTAAGTAAAATACTGCCAATTATCCAGGCTAAACCTAACCTATGGTCCAAGTTCATTGAATCATTCAAATGGAAGGTCAAAGACCTGCTAAATAGCTACAAGGCGTCTTTGCCATGCCGAGGTACATCATACGACCGATGCATTCTCCGGTATTAAAAACCATACATGATTATGTTATTCGTTGCACCAATGCACGGACCGTGTTTCAGGGATTCTATTTCATTCCTGATTTTATGGATGGGTACGAAAAAGGTTCTAAGATACTACATACAGAAAGAAGAAAAAAATATTTGGCTTAATACAACGTTCAAATCTACATTTTTGAATGAATCTAAAAGTGTGAGAGTGAATTTGAGGGACCACTGTTATGTGGCCTATAGTAGCATTTTGCCACATCAAATCCACTCCAATCCAATTCAACTCTTTCGATATGAACTCTTTTTTCAAAACACTCCAATCAACTTACTCTTTTGGAGTGACTTCTCACTCGTTTGGAGTGGTTGAACTGTGGTTCCTACCCTAACGATTGGATTTTCACTCTCTTATACCATATGTTATTATAACAATTGGAAACATACTATCTTAGAAGATATAGTATCTTTCCAATTGCGAATGGTCCTTTACCTTCATACGAGCACTCAAGATGGCCCCAAATATCCATCTCAGTGTTTTGAGTTTTTTGCTGCCAGCTAGTCACTTCACCATCATCATCAGGTCAATAGATTCCATGTACTAACTGATCAAGGCGTATTTTAATAATGCATGTATCTTTGGCACTAACGAGTATATTTTAATGCGAGTATACAGAGCGTCGTCTTCTTGCACACTTATATACCAAGGAAAAGCAATGTGTCAAGCGAGTTCATTTTTTATTTTTAGTCGAAGGAAAAAAAGGGTAACCATGGTAACCAAATAGGAACAAAATAACATCTCATTAAAATAGACATAAATCAAATTTAATTAAATAGAGTACTTGACAGCTATATAAAATAGAAAAGATATTGTTGGGGACTGCTTCTGATTATTTTTAGCAATTTTCGTTCTTCTGAAAAAAGACATCGTGACATTATTATGAATTGGATTTGACAGTAAAGGGGTTAACCTACACAAATATTTAATCCAAATTACACATTCGCCAAAATGTCAATACTTTTATGTTATTACGTGAACATACAGATTTAGAAAAGTTACTGGGGTATGCCTGCTGCCAAGATACTCCCCACTCGGGGAGTACCGTGAGTTTCTAGAAACACCAGTCATTAACTAAACAATTCTGAAATAGTGGAAACGATTTGTGAAAAGGCGGTAATTGGGGGCAACATCACCTTCTTAGGCTAAAAATATACACATTTTCACTAAAACAATTGAGAATTTAGGATATTTCCTGACAAATGGCTCTCTCCGAGTTTCGAACCCCCGCTGCTCGTCAAAAGGACAATCAAAATTCACTATATGTACATTCCCTGCATGATTTTTCACTCTATTTCAATATCGAATTATTTTTCAAAAATAAAGTGATAGGCGTGACGTAAAAACGGTTCCATTCCAGTATAGACCTATTTGGCCTATATAGATCTGCATGTGTAACCCATTTTTGACGTGCGGTCAATCAATATGAATCACAATCCTGAATAACCATTTTAAACCAAACATATATATAAATTATATAAATATACCTAAAATTCACAGAAAGTCTCGGAAATTAACACTCATGAAAACTCTATAAAATGTCGTTTCTGTAGTCTTGTTGACATTTGAAAATTGAGTGGCACAAACTTAAAACTAGTCAGCTATTAGTATGAGTCCTCCTGTAAAACTTTTATATTACCGAAAAAAGCAGCGTGAATCTATAATATAGATTCACGCTAATTTTTTAATCTATTATTCTTTGTGAAACATGAAATAATGTCCTCTCATAAGTATAGGCTATCAGTATCATATATTTTTGAGAGATTGCCAAGAAATATGAAATTTGGAAAAAAGGAATTGTTTCAATCGATAAGGTACATGTATACGTACGTAGGAACCCTGAAATGAAGTGCAACGATTTATAGGGAAACGGTGTGATCTACATCGAAATGACCAAATACGGCGAATAAAGGTAAACGGTTTCAGATGGTAGTCATTAGGATGCCTAAGTATTTATACTTAGACCATATACTGGTTCTGAAAACCCTCATTGATAAATACATTAACAAAAGTCATATTTATATGTTTGTTTTGTTGATTTCTCATCAGCCTTTGATACCATTTGGCGTAATGCTTTATTTTATAAACTTTATCAAAAAGGTATTGATGGTCATTTCATGAATATTATTCACAGTATGTATGAACATGTTTCTTTCGCAATAAAATACAATGATAAAATAACAAATGAGTTCCAAACAACTGTTGGTGTAAAACAAGGCTGTATACTTAGCCCAATGTTTTTTAATATATATTTATGTGATCTACCTGATATTTTTGATAATACTTGTGACCCTGTTCAACTTAATAATTCTAATTTAAACTGCTTGATGTATGCCGATGACCTGGTTATTATTTCAGAAACTGCTAAAGGTTTACAATGTGCTCTTAATAGACTCCATGACTATTGTAAAAAATGGAAACTTATTGTAAACATTGATAAATCTAAAGTAATGATTTTTAATAAGAGTGGTCATATTCTAAATAACTGCAACTTTCAATATGGTGATTTAACGCTCAAGATAACTGGAGAGTATCAGTTATCTTGGTATTGTTTTTACACCCTCTGGCTCATTCACAAAATCTATGTTGAAACTGGTAGAAAAGGCTTCCAAAGCATTCTTTAAAATAAGAGAAAATCTATACAATACTTCTAGTAAATGTAGTTTCAAATTATTCCGTACACTTATTCAACCTATTATAGGCTATGGTTGTGAGATTTGGGCACCTTACATCCTAAAGAATTTAAATGATAAGAATTTTATCCACTTATGTGAGAGTAATTTGTAATATTTACTCACATGCATTGTATCACTTTATTATATGAATGGTGCTTACATGTATTTTATTCTTGTTTATTATGTATCGTTACTTTGATTATACCATAATGTTTGGTGAATGTCAATAAAATATTCTATTCTATACGTTGGTGCAAAAAAACCCTAATTTCTAAAAAAATTGAGGGCGCACTCCCATACGTATCTCTGTCTGTGCCCCTTAAGACGTTACTCGAGGGTCTATATTCATGACTTGATTCGATTGATTTCCTTCTCACGTTTACACGATGTGAAGCCTTGAATAAAATGGATTAAAACTCGATCCGCGAAATCGCGTCAGATACTCAAGTTACGAAAACTCTGGCGAAATCGTTCTTTTTCGCTATATTCACAAATCCGCTGAGATATAAGAGATGCAGACTACGGTGGACATGAATGACATGAATGGCAGTAAATTTTGAATCTCCGTTGGTTTCAACCATAGACGGTATCCGTCTATGTGTCAACATAGATCCTGTAAAAATGGATTTTGATTATATAACCCTAGGAATATCATTCACACGTTGGAACTTTAATTTTTTCATCCTAAAACCGCATCCCTTTCGCTTGATCACGTACGTAACCGCGTACGCATAATTTAATTGAATATTCGTGAATGAGCCCATGCCCGGCATCCTCTGAAGAGATGCCTGTGATGTGTTTGGCCCTCTGGCAGCGGTGTCAAACTTTATAATGTCCGCGGGATTTGAATTCTACAACAAACGCGTGATGCAGCACCCAAATGACGATGTTTAGCGTACAGGGTGAGTCAAAAAAAAGTTTACCCTAATTGAAAAAATTGAAAAAAATATTTCTGACCACAAAATCAAGGTAAACAAAACTTTAAATGATTGCGCCATTTCTTTGCTACCATCTGGAAAAAAAATCACGCTATTTGATGATACCGTTAAGTAAATATGACAATTTCTGTACAGGAGCTGTTTTTTCACCAAAAACACGGTTTTTAATTTCAAGCTTAACGAGCTTAATAATGTTTACTACGATTAGATGTAAAGCATTACACATCTTGTTTAATAAAATAATTAAGTAGACAATAGACTTGTTCAAAATTGTCTCCTAATAGATTAAAACAATAGACAGCTTTTTAAAGGCCTATTTATGACACAATTACCACACTTTAATCATTTCATAGCAAAGGAATTGATCCTTTCGCTGTCGGTATTGTAATTTTGTATTGGTTGTATCTTATGAAATATGATGGTCAAGATCTGGAAGCGTGTTCGGATGTTAAATTGGTCACTTTTATTCAAAACAGCGTAAAATAAGTTCCCCTCAACCAATCTAAACCAGATAAAATTCATATTAAAGCTAATTAATTTGTCTTTATATCGTAGTAAATTGTTTTGAAAACAAACGAATAATTTTTTCTAAACAAATCGCTGAAGTTGAGTAAACTTTTTTTTGACTCACCCTGTATATTGAATTTCATGAGGGATTGGTGGAAGCCGGGAAGCCCTGTAGCTGCCTTACACCCTTTAGGAGTCGTAGGGAATCCACCGTATGGCCGTTATTTGTCAGAGATATACCCTATTCAATGCAATTAAAGAACCATTGCTGTCTTGTTAGTAGAACCCTTTAAGTGTCCCTAATGAATCAATTGATTCTCTAAATATGCTTAGTATCATTTGTGGTACGTCTGTAAATGACCTCTTTTGGTGGTTCAAGAGAGAGGTTTGATCTAGAAACTTATGCAACTTGTATAAAGGTTCATGGAAATTTGAAGAACCATTATAGGTTCAACTAAACATGGTTATAAAGTAATATAGAGAAGTTCATCCCAACTGAAAGAGCGAATGATAAACACATAACAAACCACGCCGTTGAATGTCCCAACTCGAAAAAGCAAGGACATTCACTGGCATGGGACTCGAACCCACGATCTCCTATAAATGGTTATATAATTAAGCCTACTATAGTAAGTCATTTTTGAGGAAACCTTTTTAGTATCTTTAGTTCTTTAGAGAACATTTAAGGGTTTTTAGACTCATTTTTCTTGGTGTATCTTGTGTTTTAGCATTTCCGCGGTGGCATATAGTATAGAATAGGCTATTCCATTTGAAATCCATACACCCCCTATGGAATGGAAGACATGACCTAAATATTCCACCCAGGAAGTGTAAATTTCAAATGGCGTCACCCATGCATGACAGGTAACCCATTTGAAATTCACACTCCCTGCGGTGAAGATAATAAGTTCATGTCTTTCATAGGGGTAAACCGTGTATGGATTTCAAATGGAATAGCCCAATATGGCCAGTGATAGTTTTAACACATAGTTTTAACGAGAGTCTACGTGATTTTCCCCCACAAAAATAGCAGACTTGCCCCTTAAAGTCAATAGACTGACCAGTATTGACTTTATTAAGGGGCAAGTCTGCTATTTTTGTGGGGAAAAATCACGTAGAATACCCCACTGGACCCCCTTCCTGTTGTTACTATACTAAATCCAAAGGGTCTTCAGCACTAAGTAATTTAAACAACTCGGATTCAGCAGTTTGCACAAGGGGCCAGCAATATGCACAGTAGTATAATGCTGAAACATGGCCGACTAGAACTGATGTTAAAACGTAGTCTAATTCATGCGGAAAATTGTCAGACTAATTTGCCTTATCACGCTTATGTTTGTATTCGCAAGTAGATTGTGAGGCAAAGCGGAAAGAAAGAAGATGGCATATTCTGAATATCCAACCATCCAACAACTACAACATACAGATGGGCATTTCGCGTGATACAGAAAACTTAACGTCCACTAGCCATTATAAATAGCATTAGTCACATTTTTTTATCACAAAAGAGAACTAAACAATTACTAAACATGCTATTAAAATGAAGATATTTTATTCAATCATGAATTCAATGGATTATGCTGTGAACCCCCATCACCATGATCACTTTGATTGACCCTGATATTTTGACAAGGTCTCGATCTCGTGCCGTGATTGAAGTTGCTGTAGGGATTCGATGGAAGTCTTCTTCGGATAGTATAGGCCTACATGTAGTGTCGAGTGTTATGGTCAAAAGTGTTTTCAGAGATTCAAATCAGTGGAGGTAGAGTTGAGTTTACAACTACACAGAACAAAAGAAAATGCAGAAGGGCACTTTCTTTTAATAGAATAAAATTTCCCTGTTAAATATCCGCTGTCCTTTTAAAACGTTGAGATTAAGAAAGTTATCTTTGAGTGATAAATAGGAAAAGAGAAAAGGCAGTCCGATGTCCCTACTAAAGTACATGTGTACAAGGCCGCGCGGGAAAGTAAGGTCATTGAAAGGGTTGTCTTATAGTCGGCTATACCAATACTAATAAGTAATGCAGCACATTGCGGGATATAACCCGATTGCCCTTTTTAGGTATGCGTATCATGTGGACACTATCAACTTACTCAAGTTTCATATTGGCGGAAACATCTTTTTGTCAAGGTCAAGGATGTATATAAGGGCGTTTTTAATAGCCATCATGTTCCCTCGATGTATGTGTTATATTCATGCCACGTGTTTCGAAAACGGATGTGTGACTTGTTGGTGGTTACGCAGTAGATGATGTCCCCAGGATCAGGACCCCATTGCTCCTTTCACTATGCTTTTGTATCATTATGTCACTGACTCTGAAATAGTCATGTACCAGGGTATGGACAATTCCCGAGAAGAGGTTACAAAAGAATGGCTAAGTTGAAATTGACTTGTTCTGTTCTGTTAATGCGCCGATGGTGTATGTGAGCTGCGTCCATGAACTACACGTACATTGTAATACATTGTGCGTCCCGTAACCAAAGCTCAGCACCACTGTCTTCAAAACGATCCCCATAATACAAACGGTAGTCTACGTACATACAATAAATTATAGTCTCCATCAAAACCCACAGAAGCAACAGAAAATAGAAGCAGAACTTTATATGTTCGTTTTCTATCTATTGACATTCACTTCAGTGATGTAAATTCTACATGATAACTTACCTCAATAAGAGTCAACTCCATGCAGAAACAAAGATGCGCTTCTTCACAAGATTATTGACCGTCGACGGAAATTTATGTCATGTACAAATTGTACATGTAGGCCCTATGTTGTTTGAAGCCCTGGCTAAAATTGTAAGACACCAGAATCATGAACGCCCCAATCCCACCTCTGCCACCAATAACATGTCCAATGAGGTACTTTTTATAAGAGCTAACTATAACTGGGCTGTCGGGCTGTGATCAATGGTGATGACGCGTACGACCGGTGTGCGGCGCGGCGTGATGGTCGAGTCGAAAAGCGTACTCCTTATCCTACGGTAGCAATGTTTCAACATGAACGATCAAATCAAAACTATGCTTGGTATACTTTTCCAGTTTTAATCCATTCAAAATCGTCGGGAAATCCCGAAGAAAATAAGGCAGCAGCAGCAAGCATGGGAGCCGGCCCCAGAAGAGTTGGCATCATCAGAACGCCACGACACGACAACCGACCGAGTACTGAATGAATGAATGAATGAATGCGTTTCGCAGATGGGGGAGAGGGGAAAGGCAAATGAATTTGTATTCGCCGGTTGGTTTTAGATTGACTCACATGAACATTGTAATCATAGCGCAGGTCCAATGACCTCGGTAGCAATACCCCAAGGGCGTAGTCTTTCATTTTCTCATTAGTTTCAGCGATATTTGGTAGAAACAATTCATGGTACTAGTTTATATTTTGTAGGGATTCTAATAAATTTGCTAAACATTCAAACGATTTTTAAATAGAGCTATGAACTAGATCAAAAGACGAAAACGAAAGCAGCAGGTGCGTCCGTCCATCATGTCCATTGACGACGCAGAAGTCATGCAAAATCGCAAATAGGGGTGAGGCCTCAAATTCAAAACAGTCTTCCAAAGGATCAACCAGAGTAGAGAAGACCCTTACCATGCTTACGATACCTTATCCCTCAGGTTTGGGTGAGTGTGACAACCTCGCTGTGTGTCTGAATCAAGATATAGCTATGTAGCATTTCACGCCCGGATTACACGGTTTCAGTAGAGGTCTGATTTTCACCGGACAGTTTCTGGGTCCCAGGCGCCTCGATAATATTGGACACGTATATCATGATCATGCCATTGCATTCCATGATCACAAAACACAGAAACTATACATACAGCCTACAGGTATACCTAAGTTAAGTCATGCTTAGAAGAATTGGATTGACAAACACGAGGGGTGTTCATAGCCAAGTAAAGATACATTTACATACCTTTGCAGTGACCTGCTGCTGCTGTCGATGTGACGTTCCTTGGTGCCCCTAAATTGTCCGTTCGGGGTTCGCACGCAGGCTCTATCTCTATCTCTATAGTGCCGGATCTGTATAGCCTATTCCGGATCTTGCTAGAAGCATACATTTAACTGGAAATTCGACGAGCAAGTGACAGTAGTCAGCTGAATATACTATATTGTATGATCGGGATACATAATTCATTATACGGTACAGTTTTATTCACCTTATCCACTATTTTTACTACTACATGTAATAATATGCTTACATTCACCCCACCCCTGGCAACCTCAATCGAAAATTGACCTTCACAATTCTGTGAATGAAAATAATTATTCCTGCAGTGATGGCGCTCTACAGGGTGTAATACGGACGGGCAGGATGATTACTTCTTTACATGGCAGCATGCTTTCAAGTTATCATTATTAGCCTGTCCATTATATTAATAGCCTATGCATTTTGCTTTATATTTAGGTCTTATTCCATCAGGACCAAATGCATAAGTTGAAATATATATAAGCCTAGCTATATAAGGGCATTGCTGTTTTCCGGCTGCTGCTGAAAGATGCAGGCAACAACAAATTTAAGTGTCAATTTAGTAAAATAAAAATAATAAAAAACCAGCCCCCCCCCCCCCACTCTTCACTTTTCGAAGACAAGCGCTATACGCGTATATAGCAAGCTTAAGGTGGCTCTATTGGCCGATGAAAAATTTAGATTTCCTTTAAAATCTAATATGTTCTAGCCCTTGGTCTAACGATTCTGGAACTGAACATTTTATTTCAATCGGACATTCGGTTGCCGAGATATGGTAGGTCAAAGAGGCATAATACCAACATCTTTGGCAACAACTTTCTTTTTATTTTCTTTGTTTTTTCCAATTCCAGTTGCCATGTAATGTCCTAATTATGGCTAATTATGTATGCATGAAATATGCAAAGTAAAGTTTGTGGACTAATGAGATGAGCTATGATGATGTAACTTGGTACATGGGTAGAACACTTGAAGATCTAAAAACGTACGTTAGCTTTTGTCTAATTTCCATTTGCATAATTAATTAGGTCCTAATTAAGAAATGTTTAAACATTTTAATCAGTGGGCCTAATTAATTATGCAAATGGAAATTAGACAAAAGCTAACATACGTTTTTAGCTATTCAAGTGTTCTACCCATGTTCCAAGTTACATCATCATAGCTCATCTCATTAGTCCACAAACTTTACTTTGCATATTTCATGCATACATAATTAGCCATAATTAGGACATTTCATGGCAACTGGAATTGGAAAAAATAAAGAAAATAAAAAGAAAGTTGTTGCCAAAGATGTTGGTATTATGCCTCTTTGACCTACCATATCTCGGCAACCGAATGTCCGATTGAAATAAAATTTTCAGTTCCAGAATTGATAAACCAAGGGCTAGAACAGATTTTAAAGGTAATCTAAAATTTTCATCAGCCAATAGAGCCACCTTAATGTATAATCTAAATGATTCGATATCGCCGATAAACACTGGTTTTTTCGCTCGAAGTTTAAAGGGGCGTTAAGAGATGTGGCGGAGCCTGGCTGCACCCTCAATTGAAAAAATGTATGATAAACACTGGGATTTGTATATTTTTATAATTGTATTACATGTATGAACTTACACCTATAAGGATTAAGAAAAATCAGCCCTCTTTAGCTTCGTACAACCAAACGTCGATTCAAAAATGCTGGTTGGTTAGGGGTGGTATTCCAACATATTTAAACATTGTTTTAATCAAGTTTTGTTGGTTTTCTTTAGTAGAAGCAACAATTAATGGCAATGTTCATCTTGAATTCTGAAGTAAATTAATTAAAATTTAAAAAAATCAACATGACATCGTGTCCCTTTAAGCTTGCCTGAGAAACTAATACTTAATTTGAATTTCCCAATGGTCAATAGCTGTCAATGTCATTAATGCCATGTGCACTTATTGGTCTTTTGATTTCACTTAATTAATTCTAATACTCCGACTCTAATTTTATTTAGTGAAAATCTTTCTGGTGAATAAAAACAGGAATTTCAGAGAAAATGACTTATAATTGGCACTCCATCAATCCAGAATTGTCTATTCATTTACTCATGTTATTTATTTTTAAGTTTCAAAGTTGAATATATGTTTTCAAAAAAGGACCATCGATGAAAAAATAAAAGTGTGTTACCTCTTCGAAATGTGAGTATAATTTTATTAAGATGTGTCATTTTAGACATTTGTCATTTTAGCCAAATGAATGTCACACGTGGGCGCTGCTACACGAAATGAAGCGGCAGCTGTTCGCCGGCGAAGTCAAACTATATTTTATTATTTGATATGACATCAAACTGACCTTGGCAGTGATGTCAATCGTACCCACCGCTATGATTTTTCAACCCTGGGATGTTCACTGGAGCGAAGTAAATCAGGCGATTTGGCGGGAAAAGTTTAGTGCAGCTCACACAGATCACGTGATCCAGGTAAAAGGGAAAGTGTTGCCATGTTGGATTGAAAATGATCATTTACTGGAACTTGACACTGACAGATCATTCATCACGCAATGAAACGGGGGATATGCTAGGATTGGGGAATCCCCAACATCCTTTCAAAAAATCCTCCGGATGGGCAGGAGACAAACGGATGGATGGATGGTATGATACGGTGGAAATAAACGAATGAAAGGAACGGAAAACGAACGATCCATGACCTGAATTAATATATGAATGAATTATCAAATCAATTTAATAAGTAGACCTGGAATTCGTGTATCACTCTTATTCTAGATTAGTCAAATTTGACACGGAAATGGTCAAATCCGACACAGAAAATTAGTCCGCGGGGAAACTACAACTTATTAGTCAAAATAACACGGAAAAATGTGTCACTTTTTTTTCACTGAAGTGTGTTAAATGTAACAAATATCCGGGTCAAAACGATCATTTTATTTGTTAAATCTGAATCGGAATACTATTCAAATGATCATTTTGACCCGGATATTTGATCCATTTGACACACTTTAGTGTCAAAAAAAGGTGACACATTTTTCCAACTCATTTCAGACGCATAACGACCAATAAATTGATCAGTGTAACACAAACATGTGTCAAAAAGAAATGACACGAACATTTGACTAATCAAGAATAAGAGTGTATGGTATAAGATGATAACTTATCCGGCGGGCACCGTTATAATTACAGTGCGTAACGCGTCGGTTTAACGTCGGAAAGTTGTAATATTGTATATAATAGGCCTATTACAGGTTGTCATTTGGTTGTTTGTAACGTTATTTGTAATATAATGTGTTTGAAAATATTACAACGTTTGATCAACCCTGACGTCACTGAAAACGTTCATAGAGCCAACTGATTCTGATTGCCATTATACGTCAATCTATAACATGGCCCCATGCTGATAGCATGTCAAATAATATCAACTTCTCTAATAGAGATAATGCCAGATGCTTTTGTAGTAATATGTTTAATGCTTTTTACTGCTGATAGCAATATGTTAAATGCTATCTTCTGCTGATAGCAATAGGCCTATGTCAAATGCAATCTCCTGCTGTAAACAGGATATATAACTTTTAAATGTTATGTCTCTAAAAGCAGGAATACTGCAATCTTCTCCTTATAGTAATGTGTGAAACACTATTACTTACTGGTAGTAATATGTTAAACACACAGGCCTACTTTCTCCTGCTGATAGCAAAATGTTAAATGCTATCTCCTGCTGATAGCAATATGACAATTGCATTTTTCTTGCTGATAGCAATGATATGTCAAATGCTATCTGCTGCTGTAAACAAAATGTCAAATTTTATGTCTCTGAAAGCAAAGTGTTTAATGCTATCTGCTACTGATATCAATATGAAGGATGCAAACTTCTCCTGATAGCAATATTTTAAATGATATCTCTTGTTGCAATTTGTCAAAATGCTATCTCTTACTGATAGCAATATGATAAATGCTATTTCTTGCCGTTAGCACTATGTCAAATGCTATCTACTGTGGATATAGAAATATGTCAAATGCTATCTCTTACTGATAACAATGTTAAATGCTATTAACGGCTGATTAGCAATGTGATAAATGCTTTCTCCTGCTTATAGAAATATGTCAAGTGATATCAGTCTACAATGGATATCAATATGTCAAATGATATCTCTTACTGCTAGCAATATGTTAAATGTACCTCTTGCTGGTAGCAATGTGTCAAATGCTATCTATTTCGGATAGCAATATGATAAATGCTATTTCTTGCCGTTAGCACTATGTCAAATGCTATCTACTGTGGATATAGAAATATGTCAAATGCTATCTCTTACTGATAACAATGTTAAATGCTATTAACTGCTGATTAGCAATGTGATCAATGCTTTCTCCTGCTTATAGAAATATGTCATATGATATCAGTCTACAATGGATATCAATATGTCAAATGATATTTCTTACTGAACGCAATATGCTATCTCTTGCTAATAGCAATATGATAAATGCTATTACTTGCTGATAGTAATACGGTATGCTAAATGCTTTCTCCTGCTGATAGCAATATGCTAAATGATTTCTCCTGCTTATAGCAGTATGTCAAATGATATCTATTCTAAATGTATCAAATGATATCTCTTATTGCTAGCAATATGTTAAATGTTATCTCTTGCTAGTAGCATTATATCACTGATATCTACTCTGGATAGCAATATCCCAAATGCTATCTCTAACTGATAGCAATGTGATAAATGCTATTTCTTGCTGATAGCAGTATGTTAAATGACATCTCTTGCTGGTAGCAATATGTTAATGATATCTACTGTGGATAGCAATATGTAAAATGCTATCTCTAACTGATAGCAATGTTAAATGCTATTAACTACTGATTAGCAATGTGATAAATGCTATTTCTTGCTGATAGCAATATGTTAAAAGACATCTCTTGATGATAGCCATATGTCAATTGCCATATTGTCTGATGATAGAAATATGTTAAATGCTATCTCCTGCTAATAGCAATATGATAAATGCTATTTCTTTCTGAGAGCAATACGGCATGTTAGATGCTCTCTCCTGCTTATAGCAATACGTCAAGTGATATCTACAATGGATATCAATATGTCAAATGACATTTCTTACTGCTAGCAATATGTTAAATGTTATCTCTTGCTGGTAGCAATATGTCAAATGCTATCTATTTCGGATAGCAATATGTCAAATTATATCTCTTACTGAACGCAATATGTTAAATGCTATTACTTGCTGTTAGTATACGGTATGCTAAATGCTTTCTCCTGCAGATAGCAATGTGCTAAATGATTTCTCCTGCTTATAGCAATATGTCAAATGATATATATTCTGAATATGTCAAATGATATCTCTTACTGCTAGCAATATGTTAAATGTTATCTCTTGCTAGTAGCAATATATCACTTATATCTACTCTGGATAGCAATATCCCAAATGCTAGCCTATCTCTAACTGAAACAATGTTAAATGCTATTAACTGCTGATTAGCATTTAGCAATGTGATAAATGCTTTTTCTTGCTGATAGCAGTATGCTAAATGACATCTCTTGCTGGTAGCAATATGTTAATGCTATCTACTGTGGATAGCAATATGTAAAATGCTATCTCTAACTGATAACAATGTTAAATGCTATTAACTATACTGATTAGCAATGTGATAAATGCTATTTCTTGCTGATAGCAATATGTTAAATGACATCTCTTGCTGATAGCCATATGTCAATTGCTATATTGTCTGCTGATGATAGCAATATGTTAAATGCTATCTCCTGCTAATAGCAATATGATAAATGCTATTTCTTCCTGAAAGCAATACGGCATGTTAGATGCTCTCTCCTGCTTATAGCAATATGCGAAATGCTTTCTCCTGCTTATAGCAATACGTCAAGTGATATCTATATACAATGGATATCAATATGTCAAATGATATTTCTTACTGCTAGCAATATGTTAAATGTTATCTCTTGCTGGTAGCAATATGTCAAATGCTATCTATTTCGGATAGCAATATGTCAAATTATATCTCTTAGGGACCGTTCATTATTTATGGTGGAGGGGCGTTGGGTAAACTATAGGGGGGGGTCATGTAACTTTCATATGTTGAAATAGGGGGGTTATGTAACTTTTTATTCTTGAACAGGGGGGGTTGTGTATATTTGTTTAAACTATAAAGATGGTGGTGATTGGAGTGATTTTAGATACTATTTTGGAGTGTAAATGCTATTTTTTCCCTGCGCTTCGCGCATATTTTCTTAAAACCTATCGACTTCAAAAACTTTTACTATGAGACGACTTCTGGACAGCACATCGACGATATGGTGGGAAAACATCTATATATACTCATCAACGGTCGAGACATTAGAGCCACAGGGTGTATAATGTTACAAAATCCAATATCATGATTTAAAAATGTGATTTATTGCATGCTTTTCACCTCATCTCTGCTTTGCACCAATGCTCACAAAAGTAGAACGTTTCACTGGATTATACGTTTCTGCTAAGAATGTTCTAACTTCGGGTTATAAAGACTCACAAAACTACCCAAAATGTATAAATATGGAAAAAAAATTCCAACTTGCTACGCTCGCCATTACTAATTTCACAAAATAAAAAGAAGGGGCATCATAACATTATAGGCCGTTCAGATAGGGCACTAACAAAAATTTCCAACGTATCCATGAACAAAATTCCAAAGGTAAAGACAGCCCCTTAAGTATGACAGGTTGATTTTTTCAGGAAAGGGGGGGGGGGGGGGGGGGGGGGTGTAAAAAGCTACTGGTTAGCAGGGGGGGGGGGGTCATATAATTTTCAGTTTCAGCCGTAGGGGGGGTTAGGTAATTTTAACATACGAGTCTCAACTTTGTCCCAACCGCCCCCCCCCAACCCCCTCCACCATAAATAATGAACGGTCCCTTACTGAACGCAATATGTTAAATGCTATTACTTGCTGATAGTATTACGGTATGCTAAATGCTATTACTTGCTGATAGTATTACGGTATGCTAAATGCTATTACTTGCTGATAGTATTACGGTATGCTAAATGCTTTCTCCTGCAGATAGCAATATGCTAAACGATTTCTCCTGCTTATAGCAATATGTCAAATGATATATATTCGGAATATGTCAAATGATATGTATTACTGCTATCAACATGTTAAATGTTATCTCGTGCTAGTAGCAATATGTCACTGATATCTGCTCTGGATAGCAATATGCCAAATGATATATCTTGCTGATAGCAATATGTTTAATGCTATCTCCTGCTAATAGCAATATGATAAATGTTATTTCTTGCTGAAACCAATACGGTATGTTAGATGCTTTCTTATGCTGATAGCAATATGCTAAATGCTTTCTCCTGCTGTAATCTATATACACCCAACAAAATATGTAAGTTCCCCCTAGCATATACTAGAATATTTCCGGAAATATTTGATGGATTTAAATAATTTTCTGCTAGAAAGATGCACCCAAATGTTAGGCACATTTTGATACCAAATTTGTTGGCCTTGAGACAATGCAACGATAAGAAACTGTGCAATTTACCAATTTGTATACAGAAAAAAGTGGCACTAAATCTCACTGCTGATAGCAATATGATATATGCTTTCTCCTGCTTATAACAATATATATGATATCTACTCTGGATAGCAATATGTCAAATGCTATTTCTTACTGCTAGCAATATGCTATGTGCTATCGCCTACTAGCAATATGATAAATGCTATATATTTATTGCTGATAGTAATACGGTATGTTAAATGCTCTCTCTTCTTGCTAATATCAATATGTCTAATGATATCTACTACGGATAGCAGTATGTCAAATGCTATCGCTTACTGACAGCAATATGTTACATTTTTTCTCCTGCTAATAACATGATAAATGCTATTCTTCTCCTGATAGCAATATGCCATATGATATCTACTGCTAGTAGCAAAATGTCAAATGCTATCTCCTGCTGTAAACTGAATGTCAAGTATTATGTTCTGCTGAAAGCAATGTGTCAAATCCTCTCTGCTGCTGATAGCAATATGCCAAATGCTATCTCCTGTTGATAGCAATATGTTAAATGCTCTCTCCTGCTTATAGCAATATTATAAATGCTGTATCCTGTTTAAAGCAATATCTATCATATCTACTCTGGATAGCAATATGTCAAATGCTATCGGTTAGTACTGCTAGCAATATATTAGGTGCTATCGCCTACAGCAATTATGATAAATGCTATTTTTTTTGCTGGTAGTAATACAGAATGTTAAATGCTCTCTCCTGCTGATAGCAATATGTCAAATGGTATCTACTCCGGATAGCAATATGTCAAATGTTATCTACTCTGGATAGCAATAAGTCAAATTATATCTCTTACTGCTAGCAATATGTTAAATGCTATCTCCTACTAATACTAATAGCAATATTATAAATGCTATTTCTTGCTGAACGCAGTACGTAATGTTAGATGCTCTCTCCTGCTGATAGCAATATGCTAACTGCTTTCTCCTGCTGATAGCAATATGCTAAATGCTTTCTCCTGCTTATAGCAATATGTCAAATGATATCTACTCTGGATAGCGATATGTCAAATGTAATGCTCTCTCTTACTGCTAGCTATATGTTAATATGTCAAATTATATCTACTCTGGATAGCAATATGTAAAATGTTATCTCTTACTGCTATCAATATGTTAAATTACACCTGCTATAGCAATATGATAAATGCTATTTCTTGCTGATAGTATTGCGGTATGTTAGATGCTCTCTCCCGTTGATAACAATATGCTAAATAAAATGTTCTCTCTCGCTTATAGCAATATGCTAAATGCTTTCTCCTGCTGATAGCAGTATGTCAAATGAAATCTACTCCGGATAGCAAAATGTATAATGTCAAATGCTATCTCCTGCTGTAAATAGATTGTCAAATGTTATGTTCTGCTGAAAGCAATGTGTCAAATCCTATCTGCTGCTAGTAGCAATATGTCAAATAATATGTCTTGCTGATAACAATATGCTAAATGCTTTCTCCTGCTTATATTAATACGTCAAGTGATATCTACAATGGAT
Organism: Ophiura sarsii; assembly: GCA_035610835.1. NCBI lineage: Eukaryota > Metazoa > Echinodermata > Ophiuroidea > Amphilepidida > Ophiuridae > Ophiura > Ophiura sarsii. Next base: position 52,640,383 of record CM069442.1, on the reverse strand, counting down.
ATCAATATGTAAAATGATATTTCTTACTGCTAGCAATATGTTAAATGTTATTTCTTGCTGGTAGCAATATGTCAAATGCTATCTATTTCGGATAGCAATATGTCAAATGCTATCTCTTACTGAATTGCAATATGATAAATGCTCTTTCTTGCTGAAAGCAATACGGTATGCTAGATGTTTTCTCCTGCTGATAGCAATATGCTAAATGCTTTCTCCTGATGATAGCAATATGCTATATGCTTTCTCCTGCTTATAACAATATCTATGATATCTACTCTGGATAGCAATATGTCAAATGCTACTTCTTACTGCTAGCAATATGCTATGTGCTATCGCCTACTAGAAATATGATAAATGTTATATATTTATTGCTGGTAGTAATACGGTATGTTAAATGCTCTCTCTCTTCTTGCTGATATCAATATGTCAAATGATATCTACTCCGGATAGCAGTATGTCAAATGCTATCGCTTACTGACAGCAATATGTTACATTTTTTCTCCTGCTAATAACATGATAAATGCTATTCTTCTCCTGATAGCAATTTGCCATATGCTATCTACTGCTGTAAACTGAATGTCAAGTATTATGTTCTGCTGAAAGCAATGTGTCAAATCCTCTCTGCTGCTGATAGCAATATGCCAAATGCTATCTCCTGTTGATAGCAATATGTTAAATGCTCTCTCCTGCTTATAGCAATATTATAAATGCTGTATCCTGTTTAAAGCAATATCTATCATATCTACTCTGGATAGCAATATGTCAAATGCTATCGGATACTGCTAGCAATATGTTAGGTGCTATCGCCTACAGCAATATGGTAAATGCTATTTCTTGCTGATAGTAATACAGTATGTTAAATGCTCTCTCCTGCTGATAGCAATATGTCAAATTTTATCTACTCTCTTACTGATAGCAATATTTTAAATTCTATGTCCTGCTAATAGCATGATAAATGCTATTTTTCTCCTGATAGCAATATGCCATATGTTGCTGGTAGCAAAATTTCAAATGCTATCTCCTGCTGTAAACAGAATGTCAACTGTTATGTGCTGGTGAAAGCAATGTTTCATATCCTATCTGCTGCTGATAGCAATATGTCAAATGCTATCTCCTGCTCTAAACAGAATGTCAACTGTTATGTTCTGGTGACAGCAATGATTCATATCATATCTGCTGCTGATAGCAATATGTCAAATGCTATCTCCTGTTGTAAACAGAATGTCAAATGTTATGTTCTGGTGAAAGCAACGTTTCATATCCTATCTGCTGCTGATAGCAATATGTCAAATGCTATCCCCTGTTGTAAACAGAATGTCAAATGTTATGCTCCTTGTTCATGCAGTAATATGATAAATGCTATCTCTTGCTGTAAACCAAATATTAATTTACTGAAATTTTAATTCTATCTCCCCCTTAGGCCTAAAAAAAAATGTTTGATTGGCGTAACCCGACCGACCCTAAATACATCGCTGACCCTGAATATTTTTTATTATTTTGAGGGGGGAAAAAACACAAAAAACACAAAAAACACAAAAAACACAAAAAAACACAAAACCCCCCCCTGAAATCTGAAGTTTGTTATTGTTTAAAACTTCAGAAACTTGTACTCATAGAGTCTGTTGGTTTCTATAAATAAAAAGAAAAATGTTTAAAGAAAGGGAATTTTTGCCGTCTCTTCATTTGTGTGTACTGCTGTCTTTTAATTCAAAAGTAGCCTAGATTATTTAAAAAAAAAAAAAATCCCGACCGACCTACCCTATTTGTTTTCGTCATGTTACGCCAATCAAACCTTTTTTTTTAGGCCTTATCATCCACTGTTTGTTCATGCAATACGAAAAGATGTGGGTTCGTATCACATGAGGCCGACGTGTTGCAGAGTAAACAGGGTATAACGAATTTATCATTCAGTAGGCCTAGACGAAGTGATAACATGCTAATAACACAGAAAACAAGAATAAAACACTTTCGAAATTTACATTTACATTAATATTACTGATTTAAGGGGGGACTTAAGGAAGTTTTTTGTTGAATTTTGTTAGTGCTGTAATTATTGAACCATGACTCAAATGTATATAAAAGTATACATTTTTGGAAAGGAAATGGATCAAAGAATCCAAATTTGGCATCAATTTTGACCAAAAATGTTTTGACCCAATTTTTTTGAACAAAGCTAACAAACATAATTTTGAGTTAAAAATGCCCAAATTACTTGATGATGATGTTAAGACACTACTGGAGGGACGATTTTTTTTTTTTTGAATCTAATCCAATATTTTTTGAAATTTTGACAAAAAAGTGTTAAAAAAAATTAAAAATCCATTTTTTCACGTTTTTTGGCACTTTTTGGTCAAAATTTTCAAAAATATTAGATTAGGTTTTTAAAAAAAAAAATCGTCCCTTCATTAGTGTCTTAACATCATTATAAAGTGATTTAGCAATTTTTTACTCAAAATTATTTTTTGTTAGCTTTGTTAAAAAAAAATTGAATTTTGTGATTTTCTCAAAAAATCTACTTTTTGGGTCAAAATTGACGCCAAATTTGGATTCTCTGATCCATTTCCTTTCCAAAAATGTATACTTTTATATACATTTGATTAATAGTTCAATAATTACAGCACTCACAAAATTCAAAAAATCAAATCAAAAACTTCCTTAAGTCCCCCCCCAACAACATGACTCGTGCGGTAATACTGCGCGCTTAAATAAGGGAGCACATCACCACCACTAAGGGACCGTTCATTATTTACTGGTGGAGGGGGGGGGGGGGGGCGTAAACTATAGGGGGGGGGGGTCATGTAACTTTCATATGTTGAAATAGGGGGGGGGGTATGTAACTTTTTATTCTTGAACAGGGGGGTTGTGTAAATGTGTTTAAACTATAAAGATGGTGGTGATTGGAGTAATTTTAGAGGCTATTTTGGAGTGTAAATGCCATTTTTTTCTGCGCTTCGCGCATATTTTCTTAAAACCTATCGATTTCAAAAACTTTTACTATGAGACGACTTCTGGACAGCAAATCGACGATATGGTGTAAAAACATCTATATAATCATCAGTGGTCTAGGCATTAGAGCCACAGAGTGTATAATGTTACAAAATCCAATTTCATGATTTAAAAATGTGATTTATTGCATGCTTTTCACCTCATCGCTGCTTTGCACCAATGCTCAATAAAGTAGAATAACGTTTCACTGGATTATACGTTTCTGCTCAGAATGTTCTAACTTGTTCGGGTTATAAAAGACTCACAAAACCACTCAAAATGTATATATGAAAAAAAATTCCAACTCGCTACGCTCGCCATAATTTCACACAATAAAAAGAAGGGGCATCATACAATTATTGGCCGTTCAGATAGGGCACAAACAAAATTTGCCAACGTATCCATGAACAAAATTCCAAAGGTAAAGACAGCCCCTTAAGTATGTGACAAGTTGATTTTTTTTGGGGGGGGGGGGGGGGCGTTGTGTAAAAAGCTACTGGTTAGCAGGGGGGTCATGTAATTTTCAGTTTCAGCTGTAGGGGGGTTAGGTAAATTTAACATACGAGTCTCGAATTTGTCCCTCCCCCGCCCCTCCACCATAAATAATGAACGGTCCCTAAAGTCGGTCCCCATTGACTTTACACGCTATCTACGAATTCAAATCGCTGTAAATCCATTTGTCAAGTACTTAGATCTCTGAATTTTTGATATGTTATAGGACCATCCCTGTCCTTTGACATATCTTAATATAAACTGAGATACGCCAATATTTTTTGTTGCAAGTCGGCGAATTAAATGGTATGATTACGCGAGTCAATATTCGGTTATTACCCGTTCACACACCATGTGTGTAAATCGGCCCGTTACTTATATTTAAGCTAAAATCATCGAATTTTCTTACTGCTGATAGCAATTATATAAAAGGCTTTCTCTGGAGAGGTGAGGTGAGTGATACGGTGAGTTGAGGTGCGAGGTAAGGTAAGGAAGAAAAGAAAAGATGTTCAATATTTCCCAAGGCTTAAAGGTGCATGTTCCGATCACTGTGATTTTTTTTACAGCAATATATTTTGATATCAGAAGGAATCCCCATATTTTTCTCATTATGTCTGTAAAATCTTAGGGGCTAGAAATTTTCCATTTAGAAATTATAGGCTAACATGTGGTGAATTACTGCCAAAGGTGGTTAACCACCAGCCAGTTTGTGTAATACTCAATGGGCAAGTTTTTTGTGACCTTGTGCTTCTAAATTAAAAACCATTGGAGTTATGCAACCGTTTGGAATGTGACAATTTTAAGGATGACCTTCCATCCATGTAAAATAGAAAACATCAAGGGGAAAATCGGGCCTGCAATCAGAACATCTATACCTTTAATGTTAAATTATTATCAAAATCACACCCACAACAATCCCCTCATCCCCTCAACCTTTCCAACTCAGCACATCACAGTGATGTGACCGTCACCCAAACAATGTGTCATCTGAGTTATTTCGGACGGGTCCAAATCCGATTACTCAATGTTAAGGTGCATGTTATCTCGTTTCACACCAAGAACCCATCAACCTTGAACTATCGGGCAAAGTGCCATCTTCATCAGATGTCGGGAGACGTCTTTGACCAATCTGTCAAACTGCACATGTATGTGAACAAACTGTGTCAATCGGGTGTCTGCATTTCTAAGACCTATAGACCCAAAACTAAGACCCAAAATCTACTAAGAACCTAAGACTCCTTCTTAAATGTCATCAATATCAATTTTGGGGCCCAAAAACCAGGTCTTATAGGTTTACCGTGCCTGGGTGTCTACATTTCTAAGACCCAAAACCTAAGACGAGATCAGAGAATTGCAGGAAAATGTGGAGCAGTCTGTGGGGAGCAGGGAGCAGTCACAGTGAGTGAGCCCTCTATCGGTACATACACCACAGCGCGCGTCGCAGGGCAGAGGGTGGTGTTCATCATAGAGTGAGAGAAGGCAGAAAAGGAAATAAGAAGGGTCGTCGTACGAAGCAGTTTAGCTCAGTTCAGGAGTTTCGTAGACTTATTTATGTATTTTATTTATTTATTTTATTTATTTTGATTTGGACGTACACTTTTGAAACAGTGGCATGAGTCTTCTTGACTAATGCGTCCTACATATCTCACAATATTATCAACTGTATCTTACTATAAATCTGGAAACCGGGTGTGTGTGGGTGGGGTGTGTTTGTTATTTTCTCCGTTTTTGTGATCAAAGTGGCGCCTGATTCGCATGAATAGAGGAAATAACGGGACTAAGTGTGTTAAAGTATATTCCAGTAAAATTGGTTAACAATTGGATCCCAAAACAGCAAAAAAACTCTTGAATTTGGCTCACAAATGCCACTAGAATTGCACGATATTGTGCGTTGCACGTACTACCGCGTAAAGCGGCGTAACCATACCGTGTATTTCGCGGCGTGCATGTTTATGCACGGGCAGAGTTAACAATGTGTTAAAGTATATTCCAGTAAAATTGGTTAACAATTGGATCCCAAAACAGCAAAAAAACCTCTTGAATTTGGCTCACAAATGCCACTAGAATTGCATGATATTGTGCGTTGCACGTACTACCGCGTAAAGCGGCGTAACCATACCGTGGTAACTCGCGGCGGGTCGTGCATGTTTATGTACGGGCTCATTGCCGCGGCACTATACGCACTCCTACACACAAGGCTCATTTTATAAGCCACACGGGAAATTGTTATAGGCCTGGTGTAGGGGTATGTGGTGGTAGTCATGTCGGGTGGGTGTCCGTGTAACCACGGGAAATGGTTAGGATAGGCCTAGGGCTATTAGTGATGTGGTACAAGTAGCGTTTTGTGGTGGTTAATAAAGCAACTTGATTTCTTTAGGGACCGAGGGTTAGCCTAATGAAGTAATGCATGTTTGGTTTAAAAGTGAAAATAAACTGTTTTCAACTTGGGCCGTTTGCCAAGACCCCAATTTAGGATGTGTCAGTTCGGTAAGCCCCTGCTTTGACAATGCCCGTCACAACCCCTACCCTCTTCAAATTCGAGTACTCCCCCCCCCCGGAAACTGTCCCGCTGGACAGTTTATTTTTCACTCTAAATCCACTCTAAAACCATGATTTTGAGGTAATTAGGAATCGTATCGCTCTGTAACTTGGAAATGTATGTACGATTTATGATCAGAAAAGTAAATCTGCAAGAAAATATACTTTCTTAAAAAATAATGAATAGAGGGCGCCCCCTGGAAAAGATCACATAATATGCCCTAAGCATTCAAGTGGGGTATTCCCTGGGGGCTTTCAGAATCGATCTTCCCATTTGATACTGTAATGATTGGATCCGTTTATCATTAGCGCTTCAGGAACCCATATAGCTGAGGCATAGTTGATGGAGGAAATTATTAGATTTTTCCATAATAAATCACCGTAATACTAAACCCTTCGAAATCATCTTGACCATCAATAATGGATTTAACATGATTTAACATTAAACCGTTGCCCTTCTTCATAACATCATTAATATGAATATGATTATGAGCAGATAAATTCCTAGAACAAGTCACATCAATATATTTATAAGTGTTAACTTCAGAAATATAATCATCCCCAGGGGCGTAACAGAGGTTGGTTGTCAGGGGGGGGGGGGCACAGCCAAAAAAATTCCTGGTTAGAATAATTCCGTCCCGGAATTTTTCGTAAAAGGTGGGGGGGGGGGGGGGGGGGGGGGTGGGGGGGGGGGGTCAAAAAAATTCGCACGGTCACAAAATTTCGCAGTACAAAAAGCACAACATTGTTGACTGTTGTGCTTTTTGTACTGCGAAATTTTCTTTTTTTCTTTCTTTCCCTTTCTTCTTTTCTTTCTTTCCCCTTTTTTCTCCTTTTCCTTTTTCTTTTTCCTCCATTTTCCCCCTTCTTTTCCTCTTTTCCCTTCCCCCCATTTTTCCTGGTGGGTATGTTTGAATTTCCTGCTGAGCACCTTCAGGGGGGGCACTGTGCCCCCCCCCCCTGCCCCCCGGCTGTTACGCCACTGATCATCCCCTATAATTCTAGGGTGTTTCCAAAACCTAACCACCATTTAATATCTGACCACCATTATCTGACCACTTGTATTTTGACCAATTATAACCCTAACCCTAACCCTAACCTTAACCCTATCCCTAACCCTAACCCTAATCTGACCACTTGATTTCTGACCAATTCTAACCCTAACCCTAATTGTTGGTCAAAACTAGTGGTCAGATAGAGAATCAGGTTATGGAAACCTTGCTCATATAGCCATGGACTTATTTTTCTGAAACCACCCTGACTCCTATTATTATAAATCCTAGAAATATACAACACAACATAATAATAATAATACTACTACTACTACTAATAATAATAATAATAATAATAATAATCAGTATTTATATAGCGCCTTTTCCAAAGGGCTCAAAGCACTGTAATTTTGCTGCTGGTGAATAATCATCATCAATAGGATGCTGCCAATTTAGAGATGAACATGTGAGAGAGTGATGCCCCTATAATTATTAAAGGGGTACTAAGAGATGTGTTGAAGGCTGCGCCCTCAATTCGGATAAAAAACGGGACTTCTACAGCTGTAATTAAGGATTAAGAAAAACCAGCCGTCTTTGTGCAATAAAAACGTCGTTTCAAAATATTCCACCCCCGGCTCGGACAGCATTTTATGGTAAACAGCGTTACGCTATTTTTCTTTTCGATTCAAATTACATACGATATTACATAGAGGGCGTTTAAAAAAAAGTTTCAATAAATAGCTATGATATTTTAACATTTAAACATTGTTTCAATCAAGTTTTGCTGCTATTTTGTGAGTAGAAACAACAATAATGGCCAATTATATGATTATCTTTAATATTAAGTAAATTTTGTAAAAAAAAAAAATCATCTCTTATATAGTACACCTTTAAGATCTTTACGATTTCCTTTCTTAAAATTGGAATAATGACACCCTCATTCCACTGTGATGGGGTTGCTTACATTTCAAGGAGTTTCTGGAATAAATATAAAATTGATTGATTTAGACACGCACCCCCCATTGTTCAGAAGTTCATTAGAAATGTCATCGAGCCCTGGGGATTTATCATTCTTACATTTTATTATATAATAATTTTATATAGCATGATTATAATATTCAAATCGAGATCAATATCACTTATACAATTCTTTAGTACTATTATGAGATACACCCTAATATCAACCACTGATCTCTTTACAATCTATTGAATTATATCCCCCTTTTCAAAAGTTCATATTCATTTTACCAAGAGTACTCCAATGTTTAAGACAGATCGATTCATTCTGTGTCTATCAAAGATAATCTTATTTGAGCCAGGTTCTTTGAGACAATGCACATTCTGTTTACACTTTTTACCCACATTTACCCTTTAAAATTTGCCAGTAATTACGACATGTGTGGACCACCCTCTTCAACTATTTGAATAGACCTCTAGCTCTTAATACGTTTATCCATATTTTTTTCCTTAATGAGGGATTAAACTATGTGTCGATGTACTTGATATTCATTCCAGAGATTATCCCCTGTACTTGATCCCTCTTGTCACCTTTATTCTATTGCCTATATGTAATTACAAGCTGTTTTACGTTTTTCAATGCTTTCATCACAAATCTTTATCCCCGTCTTTATCCCACCAATTACGGTGTCTTGAGTTAATTTCCTTGGTACCAATAGTTTTAGAAGCAACATCCAGAATTTTAGATTTTCAGGAATCCCAAAGTGAATTAACTCAAATGTATTTATATCCCAATCAGAAAACTGAGATGATAATTCATTATTATATCCCAGATGTGTTTCTGATGGGCACGTGTTGAATTATGTTTTAGTAGATGCATGGACTTATGTCTGATAAGTCCATGGTCATGATGGTAGATGTATCGACAAATTTATGCTTGATTTTATAATTTAAAAACAGAATATTATGATCACTGCCGAGGTTGAATTTTCTGTCATCATCAATAATAAATTCTCTAGTACATTCAAAAACATTTTCAGAACATAACATGTAATCAATTGCACCCTTTAGGTCTTTACGGAACATATTTACCTTGACATATATCATCTCTAAAGTCTAAAGAGGCGCTCTCCATTAGTATTAATTTCAGGGTCATCACAAAAGGGGATTTCATCACCAATTCTACCATTGCAATCACCCGTTATAATATGATTCTCGGATCTAAATATGTATCATTAATATCATTCTCAATTCTAATGCAATCAGATAATAGTTAATTATAAATCTCATTGGTACGATTTGGATCAGACCCTGCAGTGCAACAGCAATATAAATAGGTCCATCATTACAATACTAACTTTTATCCATTGTCTTTCAATATCATCAGCATTACAATTGAATACATTATCATCAATAACATTAATATAATTAGAAACAAAGAAACCAATACCACCACCACCCGTATGCAATCTGTTTTTACCAATCCATGTCACATTTGGGTTACTAAGGGCGAATAGCCCCCTGTCCCTTGCAACCAAGATGAAGAGTGTCAGGGCCCTTGGAAGTATATATTTTGTATGGGGGTGCTGTAAATTTGTAAGTCTTCACCACTATGGCGTGGGGTCGAGGGGCCCTTAGCGTGGGGTCCAGGGCGAAGCCCTTGGCGGGGGTTCAGGGGTAGGAGCTGTTTGATTTTAGCATGTTTGAATGGCCTAGAAAAGCTCTCCTTGCTATGAATATTTACATTATTTGTAATAAACTTTGACTTGGTTCAGAGACAGCATGGGTTCAGGGGGCGAAGTCCCATTAAGCTGTTGGGTTTTAGCATGTTTGAATGGCCTAGGAAAGCTCTCCTTCATCATCATCGGTCGTCCTTGGACGGAATATTGGAAGCAGCAGTTACAAATTTCCTCCAAGCAAGTTTATCCAACATAAGCTGTTGAACTTCATTGGGTTCAAGATCAAGGTCCTTTGAGATGCTGTCAGGATAGGTGGTGGATCTCCTGCCACGGGATGAATGGCCTTCACTTGGAGTCCAGAAAAGCACTCGGGAGACAGGTTGATCGGATGCTCGTAGGCAGTGTCCAGCAAACTGGAGCCGTCGCTTCCTTACTGAGTTAGCCAGCGGAGGAATTTCACCATACACCTCTTCATTAGTTTTGTGGTCTCTCCAACTGATGTTAAGGACTCTCCTCAGCAACTGTGTGTAGCATCCATTTATTCTGTCCTCAAAAGTCTTTGTAACTGTCCATGTCTCTGAACCATATAGTAGAATACTTTCCACGCAAGCTCGGAAAAACTTGATTTTAGTTGGCCTATCAAGTTTAGATTTCCATATCTTCTCCAGCTTGTTGCATGCAACCCAGGCTTGAGCTTTCCGGCACTTGAAGTCATGGAAAGAGTCTGGCATTGACGATCCTAGGTACTTAAACTCCTTGATGTTGTCAAGTTTGGCACCACTCAGAGATGTGACATTTGTGGAGGATGGGATGCCGACTAGCAGAGTCTTGGTTTTTCCAACATTAAGGTGCAGGCCAACACAGTTTGAAGCTTCTTCGATATGCTGTAGCAGAATTTCAGCTGACTCAATGGATGAAGACAAGAGTGCTATGTCATCAGCGAAGTCCAAATCATGAAGGCGTAGCTCTGGATGACGTCTACTCTTCCTTCTCTCAAGAACGATCCCGGTGGATTGGTTGATGTCCTTCAAGGCATGCCGCATGATGTAATCTACTACCACTATGAAGAGGAATGGAGCAAGGGTGTCTCCTTGTAGAACTCCAGCCAGAATCTCGAAAGGTTCGGTATCACCGTCTGCAGATATCACTAAGGCAGATGAATCTGTGTAGATAGCCTTGATTGCATCAATGATGACTCCTGGAATACCATACGCATGTAGGATTTGGAACATCCGTTCACGATGGATCGAATCGAAAGCTTTTGAGTAATCTATGAATACTACTGCCAGAGGAGATTCTTTGTCTTCATGCCTTCAATGATACGTCTCAGAGCCAGTATTTGAGAGACGGTTGATCTATGCTGTCTGAAGCCATTCTGGTTCCAACGCAGCAAGGGGTCAACAAATGGTCTTATCCTGTTTAATACCATCCTGTTGAAGAGCTTGGCTGCAATACTGGTAAGGGTGATGCCCCTGTAGTTGGTTGGTTTTGATAGGTCCCCTTTCTTTGGGATGGGAATGATTCCACCTGTTGACCATTGCTTAGGTTTCTCTTGGTGTAGCAGAAGATTGTTGCACAGATGAAGAAGGTGGGGTTTAAAGGTGTCCGACTTCCAGAGCTCAAGTGGAATGCTGTCCAGTCCTAAGGCACCTCCTGGTTTTGACTGTGAAAGCGCTTCTTCCAGATCAGCTAACGTAAACTCTGAGGTTGAGATTGGTAGTGTATCATCAACCACCTTGGAGATGGTGAAGTCTCTGTCTGGTACTGTTGGTGGTTTCCCAAGAAGAGTAGAGAAATGCTTCAACCATGAACCTTTCCTGTCATCTGGCGTTCCTGAGAGCATAGATCGCTTGCTATCCTTTCTTCCACTGATGTCGTCCACAATTTTCCAAGCAGTGCTGTGTTTGCTGGAGAGAGAAGCTTGTTGTACCTGCTCGATGCTGGACTCCAGTAATGCTTTCTCCTCTGCTATGTACGCATCTGTCAACTTTTGTTTGGCCATGTTTTTATCCACCTTGGTTGACGAGATGTAGGCTTCTCTTGCCGCTTTTACTTTCTGGGTCTGTGATATGCTCTTGAAAGTATTCCTTGGTTTCTTGGGCAAGATTTCCTCTGCTGCCTTGATGCAGGAAGATTGGAGGAGGTCGTACTTCTCTTGGAATGGCATGGTGCTCTTCTCTTGGGCCAAAGGATCAAAGAAGTTGGATACTTTGATGGTATATTCATCCTGGAGGTCTCTGTTGAAACACAGTGCTTTGAAGTTCAAGGACCGTGCTGCATTAGGCGGCTTCTTCTTTGGAGCACGCAGACGTAGCTTTACCATCGCTGTGATGATTCTGTGGTCAGACCCCACTGTTACAAAGGTGTTGTATGCCTCTACATTTTGCACAGAGTTTACCCATTTCTTCCTCACCAGAATGAAGTCCAGTTGTGCCTTTGTGGTGTTTGGGTACTGGAATGTCCACAGCTTCCTGTTCGGCTTCCTGAACTTGGTATTTGTGACAACAAGATCGAAGCTGTTGACAAAATCTAGAAGAAGGATGCCATTCCGATTGGTGGAATCATGGTAAGAGAATAGAACTTCGCCTGTACCAAGTTTTGCATTGAAGTCGCCACCAATCAAAACCATGTTGTGTGCGGGGATGTCTCTCATCGCATCTGAGAGGTTCTTGTAAAAGGCGATTACATCCTCTTCTTTGGAGCAGTTTGTAGGGCTGTAGCAGCACATGATGGTTGTGGCTGGATTCCCTGTGAAGGATGCAGTAATGATCCTATCAGAGTGTTTCTTGACCTCAGTAAGACATTTCATGGTGTAGTGGCTCATCAGTAATCCTATCCCACCAGTAGCAGCTCCACTTTTATTCCTTGTTGCTGAGGATGTTACCAAGGTGTACTTTTCAGATACCTTTGTATAATCTATGTCAGCATCGTGTACCATTCGGTGTTCTTGCACGCAAATCACATCGATTTTGAATTTGCTGGCTGCTTCCGTCAATTCACCCATGTTGTGCGGTTGTCTCAGTGTCCTGGTGTTGAAAGACGCGAAACTAACTGACTTTTTGCATCTCATGAATTTCGAAATAGTTCTCCCTCGTCCATGTCTGTTCTCAGCTCCTGCCCTCCCTGAAGGGTTTAAGGCAGACGCGTCATATGTTCCGTCTTGCGGATCAGACCTGTCAGAGGAAGTTGTTGCAGGGGCTTTAACCCTGGTGCTATAATTTGCTTCCATTATTCTTTCTTGGCTGATTTACTCCATTGGTGCGCCACGCCTAGTGGAGTTTGTGCTGTGGAACAGCACAGGTTTTCTGGTGACCGTTAAGCTGATTCAACTAGTTCACAACTTCTCCGCCCTTAACTCTGGAGATCCAGACTCCAATCTTAAATTCCAGTTGTTCAGACAACCAGACTGCCTGTTGAGTCCATTGGCCGGTAACATTTATAATATTTATAATTGTTGCGCCCTTTTGCCGTTGGAGGTTGCTCCTCTCGTCCGCCCAAGGTAATGGACTACCTTTGTAATCATCATAGTGTTCTCCAGATATTGTTTGCTCCGCTCTGGACGCTGGGACGGGTGATCGGCCCTGAGCAGCTAAGCGGAGTTTGAACATGCCAGTCATTGATGGAGATTTGACCATGGTGGGATGTTCAGCACCACCCTACTGATGGTTCACAGATGCTGTTGTCGACCAATCTTGCCAGTGATGGAAATGATATGGCTATGAGGTAGGGACCCACAAAAAGACCTACTCAATCTCTATGATAGGTTAGAAGGAAAATTTTTAAAGAGAAGTAACAACACAGGTTGGCATCCACACAAGTGTAAGCCGACAAAAGAAGATGGAGGTCATTATCCGTTTGTGGACAACATCCCCCCATCTCCTGATGTCAGTGTGGCGATGCGCCGTCACCAGCACAAAGGGGATCTGTGTCCTGTACCCCAGTGTGCTATCACCTATTACCATGACCATTGCGGGGTTCAAGCGCCTCTACCCTACACATGGGATTAAAAGCCTCCTCCCAGACAAACCAGATTTCAACAAACTACCAAGCCAACTAACTTGGCTTACCTTTCCTAGCCAACTGTGTTGTGAAAATGAAATGAGGTAAAGAAGCTAGTAGAATAGATTGTAGAAAGGATGAGAATAAAGGATAGAGATGAGTAGGAAGGAGCACCCAAATGGGAAAATCCAACACTGATGGAATGTGTTGGCAAAGGTAATTTTCAGCTCCTCGACACAGGGATAGTGCCTTCCTTTAAAAGCTCTCCTTGCTATGAATATTTACATTTATTTTAAATAAACTTTGGCTTTGGTTTATAAACACTCTAAACACGAGAGACACTAATGAAAGATGAAATATGTTACATTAAAACTACAACGAAAATCCAGTTTTTTTAAAACTAAAATGGTCCAGAAAACGTTCCTGAAGCCATCTTGTTATGCTTGAATAATTAAATATTGAACATAATTACGCAAAAATGTCCAGTGTTTTAACTAAACTGGTCACGAAAACGTTCCTGAAACTATCTTGTTATGTTTGAATAATTAACATTGAAACATGGAAAAAAGTATCGCACCACTGCTTTTTTGTTGAAAAGTGCAAATGTGGCCTCGAATTTTGCCACCATGGTGTGATATTAAGGATCATTTGTTTGCGTAAGCTGTCCAACACAATATTATGCAATAAAAGGGCCACATTTTAGTTTGTGACGTAATCGATGTAATCATTTTTTTAAAACTAATATTGGACTGACACTGTATATTTTTTCAAACATCTTAAAATCTTAGGGGGGTGCTGCGCACTCCTTAAACATGGGGGTGATTTTTGCTAGCTGTTTGGTCCATAATATCAATATCATATTAATCGAACATTTAAACGGATTTGTGTTGTCTTTTTGAAAATGGTATTCTAGGGGAAAGGATCCATATAGGAGCATGTACGAATTACTGCCCCCCCCCCCCCCCCCACACACCCTCTCACTGTCAGAGGTGAGAAATACTTGACTCTTGGTATATTAAATTGTTGTGGTGTAATACCCGTTTTATACCAGTAAACCTACCCCTTCCCTTCCCTCCAGGCCCCAGCTATTATTATTAGTTATTGGACTGACAGTGACACTCTATATTGTTTTCAAAAATCTTAAAATCTTAGGGGTGCAGCTGCGCATCCCCTTAACAAACCATCGGGTGCTGCAGCACCAAACAGCGCCCCAGCACCCCCACTTCCAAGGGGCTTGAAGAGAGTGGCACTTCAGTAAGTTCAGTAAGTTCAACCGTCAATCGAAACTTTGGTTTGGTTCTAAAAAAAGTTTCGGCGACACCAAATATATCAATTCTTTCCTTTTTCAATAAGGCACCTCATTCAATTTATTCCTAATTCTGTTTACATTATTAATATAAAAGCAATTTTGAGAGTGTCCCTATACGTTTGTGTTTGACTTTGAGTACTACATGTATAGTAAACCCGTTAGTACATTGTAATTTTGTAAATATTGAATGTTATGCCACCTCTGCCACCACTACTTTCGTAAATGATTGGATGGATCATATACAGGTAATATCCGGCGGGCGGGAATGGTAACGTGATCGAATTCAGATATGGTTCAATCAATATGAGACACAGACAATACACTTCATAGAGCTCCTCCTATTGTTGTTCATTATCGATTCATCAATGTTTTGGGCTGATGTAGTGTCAGAACAGGAAATCAATCGTTCAATTCAGAGATTTGTTTAAAAGGCACTGGCAACACTGTAATCAATTCGGCGTTCACCTTTGGCGTGGGTTCACTTCCGGGCTGACCTAACTGCTATCCGCGTGTGTACAGTACAGTACTGGTGGTGTGGTAAGATAATTTGGATCTTGTTTGTTTATTGTTTGTCTACCAAATTAAACCTCTAAACACTCAAATAGAAAATGGCTACCCAACAACGAGTTTCTCAGCGGACGACTCGGCAGGAGTACACGGTGAGGTCCAAGACCAGTTTACCGCAAACGCCGCTGAGTCCAACGAAGATTACTCGTCTTCAGGAGAAGGAAGACATGCAAAATCTGAACGACAGGCTTGCCACTTACATCGATCGTGTCAGACACCTTGAACTAGAGAACAGCCGTTTGATACTCAGGGTCACGTCAGCAGAGGAGACCAATGAACAAGAACTGAACAATATTAAGGAGATGTACGAGAGAGAGTTGAATGATGCAAGACGATTACTTGACGACACTGCCAAAGACAAAGCCCGTCTGCAAATCGATGTGGGAAATTATAAATCACAGTTGGATGATTTAAAGCCACGGTAAGGACATGACAGTTAAAAAATTTAAAGGTCCCAGTTTCAGTTTATTTACATGATGTTTGGTAACACTAACAGTTTTATAAAACATGTAACAAACATCCATGATCAGCATAATATAATATATTTTTCTACATTGTTTTAGTAACTTACCAAAAAAATGAGAGTGTAAATTGGATGTACTTTACTTTTAGCTTTAATACCTTTAGTTAAATCAGGGAGGTGTCAAATAGAAATTTGACACCTCCCTGGTTAAATGGTTAGGTAGTAGTCCGGGGTAGTAGCTCTGAATCCTAGCTCTCTGTGGGAGAGCTATGGAATGAGACGTCGACTGTCTATGCTTCATTTCGTAGCTAGGAAAACAAGCACAGACATTCAACTTCATATATTTTGTAGGAATAATTTAGATACCTTTTTCGAACCATACTTTTAGCAGGAATAGTGCGATCCAAATTTAAGCCAGTATTTCTTGGAAATAGAAACATGTTGAGATATTTAACCAAGCTATTAAACATGATTATGATATCTGAAGCAAAAGTTTGACTGATTTTATTCAGAAAAATTGAAAAATATTGATGAAAATATCTGATGCCGACTCATCATTTATATGCTTTTATTCCATAGTTCTCACACATAGAGCTAGGTTAGGAGTAGGCAGTGGCGTGCGCAAAGGGGGGGCCGGGGGGGCCGCGGCCCCCCCACTATTGAGTCAGTCGGGGGAAACTTAGGCCAGTCGGGGGAATTGAGAATGAGGCTAGGTCAGTGGCATTATGATAGTCAAAAACACAGATGAAAAAATTTCGCGCGCTACACGCGCATATGTATTCCCAAAATGCAATATTCTTTGGTACAAACTTGTTTAGAGCCAAAATGTAGCTCAATCGTGCAAAACAAAGGTGTAAATTCGAAAATTTGCGCACGCTACTCGCGCAGTTCTTTACTCAAATAGTCGGGGGAATTTCATTTATGGCCAGGTGGCCCCCCCACTCACAATATCCTGCGCACGCCACTGGGAGTAGGATGCGGAGCAAGATATTATCAGGCTACTTGAATTTTGAAATGAATGTGACCTACATGTAGGACAAAATTGAAATCCCTCTTTCGTTTGTTATTACATTTTTTGAATATTTGAAATAACATTATTATGCTTACAATAATTATTATTATAACATATTACACTGCACAAATCCATAATCCAATATTTCCCCTCAATTTTATAACCAGTGAAATTACTGAAATTTTCCCCACGGCTGCCACCAATTGAGACCCTTCATCATTTCAACCAATTGAAAGTAGACAGCTAGTACTAGTACTATTTAGTAGATACATAAAGGGTTTTTATGCCAATTTCATCAATAATACAGGGTGTGAGACTGAGAGTAAGAGGTGTTTTTTTTCAGGTGATTTAAGCTTTTTTAGTAAATTGTCCTCATTTTTTGTGTGACCTCCCACAAATTAGTTATAAATTTCCTGTGGAACTTTGATGCCTACTGGACCCAATTTTATGCATACTACGCAAAGCATATGATCAGAGGGCATGGTTATCAGGACTTCTCACTAAGCATGATTATAATTTATAATATTGATAATGTTAATGTCTAGGTCTTGAATTTAAATGCTACCACCTCTTGGTATTTCTGGATCTCTGTCAAGATGGGCATACAATTTGTGCAATTCAGTCATTTTTCTTGGGAAGTGAGAAAGTTCAACCAATAAGGGCTATAGTAAAGTTTTTTTATCGGAAGCAAAAGTGGGAACAAATTTATGTGAATAAGTTGACAATTTAAATTATGATTATAACATGACACAAGTTTAGAACATAGAGAGCTATTGGCATTGTTTAGGAGTCAACAAGTGTATAGGCGATATCCTTATTTGGCGGCATTTCCGTCAAAGAGGGCTCGCGTCAAACCATAATCCAATCCAATTGAGCATGCTCAGAGCAATCATATTGCTCCGATAGACATAACAATATTCTTGATGGCAATGTGGATGAACTGTGATTGTGAACTTCTAAATTTTCCTCTGTAGTTTTGGTAACCAGCAAACATTTAATTTGAAACTAGTGGGAATAAATAGTTTATATGTTTCAGTTTATTCCACAAATGTAGTAAGTTCAAATATTGAATAGTACGAAGAATTTATGAATGATTAGTGCAAAGTTCACGCCATTGAAAACTACAGCACTCTCGTCTTGAGTACATCGCTAGCCTAGTTTTCAGTCGGGTGCCACCGCCAATTAAGCATAATGTCTATAATCATGTTGATATTATATAGAATTATTGGGTTCCCACTTCTGCCACCAATATTCTGATTCAACCTTGCTGCCACCCGTATCCATTTAAAAAGGCTAATGATGTTCACTGTCATTCTGCCATTTCCTCCAAGAGAATTTTTGTTGTGCCCTCTATCCAACAAGAAATGTGTGTGTTGATCACACCTCAATGGCTGCAACAAATTGAAGGTCTGTATGTACCGGTACATGTACATCATATTCATCTCTTGTCGTGTTTGTATGTTTTGCAACATTGTCAAATAGAATTATTGTTATTATCCATCATTTGGTGTTTAAAGACATGTACAATTTTTATTCATTTAATGCTTTGTACACATAAATGTTCAATGTATACAGTCCTTTCATGTTTGTTGTGATGACTGTCATACTTTTTGATTTGTTTGTTTATCAATTTGATTGTCTTGTTTTACATGTTCCAAACTTCTTGCATGTACAATCAATCCTCCAAATATGTTAAATTTCCATCAAAAATGTTTCAAAATATACATAATCTCTAGTACACGCTAAAATTGTAAAAGTGAAAGATCAATACTATTATCAATATAATTGTGGAAGAATGTAGGATTATTTATTTAACACAGACCTTTTGACCTTGATCTGGCTTGCTGCTAGCCCTGAACTAGACCATGCAGGTGTTACACTGCCACTGACATGAGGCCAAAATAATAGATTGTTGTTGCTCTCAGAAATCGCAAAAATTATGGTCTCATTCAATAAAAACAAATTTGGAAGGTTTATAATTATCAAAATATTAGTATTCTCTGCTTGAAATTTAAAAAAGTTGCTTGAATAAAAATAAATAAATTCAGAGTTAGATTGACATTTTCCAATTTTGCCATAATAACCACAATAGCCACAGTCTGCCAGTAATATTTTTAACCCTAACTCTACCCCCCACTTTTTTCAGAATTCCCCCCCCGATCCCCCCGGGATTTGATCCAGGGACCTCCAGCACGTGGAGCTTAGGATTCCCCGCTGTATCGCGCAAACTATATGGATTGGGTCCATTTTTTCATCGAAAAACTTCCACGCCGGGTGGTACCAACGTGCCCAGTCGTGGTATATTGTGGTATATGGTAGGGTTAGGGTTATGCTATCAAAGAATCCTGACAGACAGACCCGACCTCAACATGTGTGGCACTTGAGGGTAACGCAACAATAATATTTTAACATTTTTGGCCTGATGTGAGTTCTAGGATAAATAAAATATCATTGTTGTTAGTGGTTATAATCTTATGATAGCGTGCGTGTGTTTGACACACAATTGTAAGCTAAAAATCTGTTTTATTCCCTATGTTTGTCTTTCATTTGTCCCACTGGAAGTCCATCAAAATGGCCAAATGAGAATATATGTACTGTAAAAGCTGACATTTTCGCGGGGTTTTATTTTGGCGCTTTTCGTGCAACACATTTTTCCGCGAAAATAACACCCACAAATATTGTTTTCAACATTCATGCAGTGCATCCAGAAGGTCGCCCGTGAAAAAATCAATTCGCGAAATGTCTATGATATCAAAATGCGCGAAAATATTGGCTTTTACAGTATTAGGTTTTAATTTTTTGTTTGGATTTTCAACTATTTCAGGAGAAACATTTTTTTATTTAAAAATAATTAGAACGCTCCAGAATCTAGAGTGTGTTTCCGACCTAGCTTGTTGTTTCACATATTGATTGCCATTGTTTCAGTTGATCATTTGAAGGCCAAACTAAATTATTTTCTATAGTCTTTTGTACGACATCCCCATTTCAATTTCTGTGTCATATTTCAACCTGCTAAACTAAACAAAGTGAGGGATTTGATATAAATTCTAATAATTTTTATTACTTCATTTTGTAAACTTGAAAATTAGAAAACTTCAGCGACAGGTATCTTTCTCTCCCAATATTAATAGTATACCACCTGCCTTTTCAATTTCAAAAAAAAATTGATATTGTGTAATTGATTTAATTGATGAGGCGGTGGGTTTTTTTCTCCATATGAGTAAGCACCATGTAATAATATTGTTGTGTGAAGTTTGTATCCATGGTAACGTTAATATTCAACATAATGATGCATAATGGGAATGACAATGATTTTTTGAACTCTTACATATCAAATGGTGCCAAGTTAAATCAGTTAGGATTTCACCTAGGTCCCAGGTTAAATTTTGGATAGGAATATAATTTTCTAGAATATTGTTCTAAATTATGATACATGTTTAGTACATCAACTCATCTGGATTACTAAAGGCCAAAGCCAGTGGCGGTGGCGGTGCCAGCATCATAATTTATTTTTTTGTGGCCATTTTACGCTAAAATTGTCAAATTTGGTCTAATTCTAACTAATTTGATATGAAAATGCTCGCTTGCACACAGAATTTAGCTGTTTTATGCTAAAATGGTCACATTTGGTCTAGTTTACAAATATGAATTCTCGCTCTCTCTTCTCTGCTCGTATAATTATCATCTCTGTGGCAATTAATTACAAGGACAATTATCGCTCCCTATTTTGAACTGAATGTACACATTTTCTTTTTAATCAAAAATTAATTCCTTTGTTCATTCAATAGCGCTATAATCCTAGTTTGGTTTGATCACTATCATTTATGCCATCAATTTAATTAAATGCAATCTCTTACACAAACTCATGATCAAAACTAAGGATTGGGATTTATTCTAACCCCAGATAGTTTAAACACAGATCTGAACTACAGTTTGAGACATTCCCTGTGGGTATTAGGCTGATACAGTACTACTTATCTTTGGAAATGGGCACGTATGATGCGTGCCGCATACTCTGTTTTAAATTTAAAATATTTCAGTCCTTCGTTGAAATCGAATTGACGGTTTAAAATAATTTACTATAAGTGACCTTGATCGAGAACTAAATTGTATGTTACTGAATACTAAATATTTGGTTTTCTCTGTTGGCGTAACACGCTACAGCATAACAATTATTGGCGCTATAGTGCAAGCTATGTAATCACCCGGAAGATTGGATTAGAGACGCAAAGGTGGCTAGTACGGCACGATTGAGAGGGAATATCAGGGTTGCCATGTAAAGCATTTTCGTAGCCTAACATGGGTAACTTTTGAATAATATATGAAAGTTGATTTTAGCAAATAATTGTATTTCATTTTAGCCCAACTTAGGCTATTTTGTTATTTTGTCCAATAAACACCAAAGACAAACGTGAAATGATTGAGCTACTTTTGAGCGTGAAGGCTACTACTACTAGGATCAGGCAACACTGCACAAAGTATCTTGATCAGATATTGAAATTATATTTGTGACATGGTCATTTTTTTATTTTAATGTCCATGTTCTTTACTGCATTGATAATTTAACATATATTTTTTTGGTGTTTGGTGTGTTGTTGTTTTTTGGAGAAATACATTGCGCCGATCCTTCATTTATCAAAAATATAGGCCTGCAATGTGTTTCATGAATCCAATCAAAAATGTTAAACAAATGACATAATGAACCTGCTTTAGAATTGCTGTGTTCTTTTACATACATCCCTTGTAGTTTGTAAGAACCAAGGAAGTGAGTTGGTTCATACATTAACAATTTACTAATTAACATATCCTTCATTATATTCATAATCACATACATGTATAATAATAACTTATATTATAACCAGGTAAGTCAGGTTTTTAATATCGTATTATCTTTTAAAACTACATGTACTGTAGATAAATGAAGTGGTATGTCAAAGGTCTTACTACAATGTAGTATAATACGGGAACATATTCAGCCTAGCCTAAAATTATTCTTTTGTGCAGTGAAAATTGAATAAATATACTTATGGATTTACTACATAATACTTAGTTTACTTGATACGTTTAATAAATCTATTTAATACTTATTTACCTAAAGTGGTATTTACTCTAAGCCTATTCAGGGTTTATTGGATCGATACAATTGTGATATCCATGAAAAATCCAGTTGAAAATAGGCCTAAAGTCTACCTGAAATATACTTTCAATTTTGGCCATCAAATTTAAAAGGACCGAACCATGTCTAAGGATGTTTCAAAATAACATATAGGCCCACCTGTTTATCCCATTTCTTTTACCATTTGATTATCCAGTTAAAAACCAAGACCTATATGTAAGGATTTCTCGCAGAACAAGGACCTATACCTAAGGATATTTCTGAAAAACCTGACCCACGCTCGAGCGCACAGCTGCATAAAGTGGGTTATTTGGTAATCTCATTCCCGGGAAACTTATGTTGCTCGAGGGAAACAGAGCAACTTGGCCTAAAAGTTGTGTTTCCTCCCCCCCCCCCCCCCCCCCCCACACTTTTTTTCCTCAAAATGTTGCACCAAAT
Organism: Ophiura sarsii; assembly: GCA_035610835.1. NCBI lineage: Eukaryota > Metazoa > Echinodermata > Ophiuroidea > Amphilepidida > Ophiuridae > Ophiura > Ophiura sarsii. The sequence continues at coordinate 52,617,836 of CM069442.1, read as the reverse complement.
CGCATCATTTACATTTACAAAAAACCTCCTGTCCATACCTCAGACTCCCCTCGGGCCGCTTTACGCGGCACGATGGCTGCTGCACAGCCATTGTTGCATTTTTTAAATGGGAAATATTTTAGAATTGAAATTGTCATTCCCGGGAAACTTTGCATTTTTTACAGCCCTGCTAGTGCTAGAGTGACACATCCTCGTCGTTGTATGTGATGCGTTGTGCACGCGAGTATATTTTTGTCCACCAGGAAATGACCCCTAAAACGAACTGTGTGCACCAAAAGTTTAAGATGTGCACTTGACCACTCCTGCACTCTGCAATGGTCCTGTAATTGATGTAGATCACTTTCTCAGAAAATCAACCAAATGGGTCTTGAAAACACCCCACTTGAGACTCAATCAATATTGATGTTATTAAAGGATTAGGCCTATCCAATAGGCATGTATAATCAGTCAATCAAGCATGACATCCTCTTACTGGGACTAGCGATTTTATTTTACTTGTAAGAGATCATACCAATAATGATCAATATTTAAATTGTTAATATTGAATCATCAATAACAGTGGCAACCCTTCAAGAAACTGGGTATGGTTTTAAATCTCTGATGGATCAATCAAGTACTAATACTATTATTGACCCAATTGTGACTGGTGTATTGATTATTTCCTACTTATAAACCAGACAGGATGTCCCATACAACGTTACAAGGAAACCCTTAAACCACTGGGTGTTGCCAAACTTGGATAAAATTGTTCAGATGGTCACAGGTGATTTCAAAAAATCCTTAAAATCGTGATACGTGTCTCTTTTTAAATAGAAGTTGTCAAAAAAACATAACATTTTTGGTATCATATTAAAGACAATTTATCCAGCTACCGAATAAAAAAAGGATTAAAGCCACATGTTTAGCAACGGTGAAGTTATCAATCTAAACGTCGTCGAGTGAGTCACGGGTGGGGCCGGTGGATGTGGCGCCCATAGGTTTCTACACAAAATAGCGGAAAACTAGAACTTTTGAAATTGATGCCATTTTAAAAGTATACATAGGAAAGTTTTCAAACTTCTCATATGTGTTAATAACATGTGCCTGCTACTATGAATAATAATATTGAATTGTTATCTCGATATTCTCTACTAGAATATGATGTTCAATTCAGGGAGTGTTTTAATGTAAAAAATACACAGTTTTATTCACTTTATTGATTAAACAATGGCCAAATCGCAGTCTCTATTTCATTTGTGTGACTCTTTGGTCCTTTTCTACCCTGGGTAGTAAAACATTTAACTAAAAAAGCCAGAAGTGTTTCTTCACAGAATTGTTCATAGATTTATGAAAAAATTGCTATTTAGACCTATTTTGGACCACCCTGTATTTAAAATAAAAGGCACTTTAACGATATTCATGTAGTTCATTTTGATAACCATTTTCTTTTAAATTAAAGGTAGATGACCCGATCACATTTTCGTAACACAGAATTATTTCAAACATACGGAGATTTTCATATCATATGAAAGCTCGTATTTTTCTCATCATCATACTGAAATTTGACGGCCTAATTCGGTATAATGACAGAGAAATCGATGAAATAGCGTTGAATTACCGCGAATGGTGGTTACCACCGATATAATTTGTGTACTACTCAATGGGTACAGTTCACAGCATCTTGTGCGTCTAAAATAAGAACCATAATAGCTATGCATCTCAAATTTTGGGACACGACGTTTTTAAGGATGACCTTTCATGTAGAATAGAAAACTTCAAGTTGAAAATCGGAACATCTACCTTTCAATAGTCCATGCTAACTTAATTTCATAGAATATTATATACAAACCTTCGTTTTATGCATTATTTCATCATAATTTTAGACACCCTGTACTTTTCCTGTGTACATTTTGGGCAAGTGATTCTTAGCAAATTTGGTAGCACCTTCTGCGGTTGTTCTGATTTTGGTGACTATCTTCAGCTAAACCCTAATTGTACAAACTATCAAAATATTTTGTGAGGAGCAAAAACGATCAACTTTTTATGTTCCACCCTGTAAAAAATTTACACACCTTGTATACATTTTTGTTGTTGCAAAAATGAAAAACCTTAAATCATAAGCTTTCCAACAATATATAGTTTGTGGGTCATTAAGTATGTAAAACCTAAGTTTTGTCCCGTTTAATCAGAATTGGTGCATTTCTCATCATTATTAGAAGTGAAACATTTTTTTGGACCAGTTTGTGACTTCTGACCAGATGATTTATTTTACTCATAAGTGTTCATAGACCAATTGATCAATATTTAAATTGTTAACAGGAAACATCAATAACAGTGGCAACCCTACAAGAAACTAGGTATGGTTTTAAATCTCTGATGGATCAATCAAGTACTAATAATTTTCGGTAAGGGTTTGGTGTATAAGTCCCAAGTATGCAAATGAGGATAATGAGATTTATTCCGTTGTTGAGTACTGGGTAGATGTGTGGTAGAGCATGACATTGTATTCAGTGAGCTCATTTGCATACTTGGGACTGCTACACCATACCACTACCTAATTTTCTTTGACTACCCAATTGGGATTGGTGTATTGATTATTTCCTACTTATATTTATATTTATTTATTGATTTGAACTTTTAAAACAGGGCACCTGTCCACCTGATGGTGCTTTCATATACAGTACAGAAAATCACAATATTAAACACAGACAGGATGTCGGAGTATGTCCCATACCTTTACAGTGAAGCCCTTAAACCACTGGGTGTTGCCAAACTTAGTAAAATTGTTTAGATGATGTGAGGGATAATTTAATATTCTAAGGACTAGTGTTATGTCATGTTATGCCATTCTTTACTGGCACTAATACTGGCCACCTTTGAGCATGTCTTGCAAAGCAACGCAGCCTTATTTTGCGTAATTGTTCTCTTTAGTTTTAGGCCTACATACATGAAAATTAGGCTCAAACTGGGAAATTTAGCCAACAGTTGCCTAATATTAATATTGCAGTAACCCTGTTTACTGCACTCCTATCCATTACGCTGTCTTAAAATTTTAGCTTATTTAAAATGATTTGATTTCAACACATTCATGTGATAAGTGCATTGATTTTTGATAAGAATGTTATAAAAATGTCATGGATTTGTATTTAGGCTATTCTACGTGTTAATGTTAAGAATTAGTATACAGTAGGCCTAAAATGACATGAATTACCATTTTTTTAAGAAGGAAGGAAGGAAATGAACTGACTCATTCTTTGTGGCAGTAGTATTGATAGTATAGGTTGTTTGAAGGAAACCTCATGAAAAAAAGTGCACTGTATAGGGTATATGGTTGGGGTTTAATTTGGTTTTACCAAAAGAGCTTTTTAAATTAAATCCTTATTAGCGATAATCTTTGTGAACCTTAAAGAGGGGGAGGCCTCTTTAAATTATTTAAATTATTTTTATTTCATGGTTCTGAGGGATCGGTCACCACAAAACTTATTTAAAATGCATAAGACAGAAACAAAGCTGTTACAAACATCTCAAACTCTGAAACACCTAAACAAAAAAAAGTTATGACTGAAATAAATTCAAATTAAAATAGAATTTAAGCAGACAAAAAAAGGAAGTGGGATGGGACGCTAAACATGTTAATTGTTTTATGTTGCCTGTATTTTATATGCAAAATAACAATGATAGGAAGTCTATTTGTAAGCTCACGTTCAAAGGTTGATAAAGACTGGCCCTTTCTAAAAATGATATGACTTGTAGTATTGACAGGTCAGTGTGTTTGTTAGCTGACCTTAAATGACCGAAAAGAAAACACTATCTTGAATAGGATCCATTAGGGGTCATTAATGGTTGCTAGGCTTCAACATGCCTACCTAGTACCTGTCACTCTGGGCTGCAGCGTTGGTTGTGTAGCCTGCAAAATAAACTTACTGTGCTTTTAACTACTGTTGTAGGATAACATGGAAGTTCTTAGACTGGTTTTAAGCATTGGTGCATGGTATATGGTATATGATGACCTACATTTTATCAATGAACACAAGAATGGGTTTCTTGAGATGGGATGTGTATAAGGCGCAGAACTTGTTAAGGGGTCGAAAATTGTCCATTTTCAAGAAAAGGGACCTATACTGTTTTCAAAATCCTGTAGATATTTACTTGTTTCGTGGTCAAATTGGGGGAGAAAAACAATACTTGGCCTAGTTTAGAAAATTGACAAAAATCGTTCCTCCCCCATCATGGTTGAATGTATGGGCTATTTTTTGAATGTAGATCTTTAAGATTTTATCAAAAGGTTGCAATTTTGCCATTTAAAATTGCAACCTTTTGATAAAAAATGTCCACAAAATTTGAATTAAACAAAAGTCGTTAAATTTAAACCTAAATTTGCCAACTAATTCTTATAAGATATCCCCTCCCATATTTGATTTATTTCGGAATATGGTATAGTTGGGTATGGGGGTTCTCTGCTGATCAATCAAACACTTTGACAATTATTTTCGTAAGCTACCAGCTTGTGGAAGTAACTAATAATGATTAAGACTGTATCGCATTCTTCATACCTGCGGTGAGCTATCTTTAATGTAACTCCACCCTCTTTCTGCTGAACCTGAACAAATAACATACCAAGTTTTTTCAGCTTTTTGACCAGGTGTCAAATCATTGGGAATCTAGAAGGCGAGTTGATTTTCACTCTATTAACACTTTCCACGCGGCTATTTTTCATATACAAAACAGATTATTCAGAAACCTTTCCCACTTTTCAAAGTCTACATGTATCTCAATGATAACCAGGCATGATACTTTGTAGATAAAAATCGGAAAGTAGATAGTTGTCACTCTCAAATGTAGATATTTTTGCATTTATTTAGCCTAATTTTAGGCAATTTAGCACAGAAGTCTGCTGTTTTCTAATATTTCAGGGAATTTCAGATTTGTTCACCTGATATGAGTATCATGCCTGATTACTGAACAAATACTAGGCATGTTTGTACTTATTTCAATGCATTTCTCAGGGTGATTCCAAATATGGTAATGAAATTCAATATATATATTTTTTTCTTCTTCTTAACATTTTGTGAAATTTTGGAATGTTGTCTGCAGACGCCTGCCGTGTGGAAAGTGTAAGAAGTCTCTTAATTTAAATGTTAATATTTTGAAACAGGATGGTCACTCTTGCGTTGACTACCAGAGGTTTTCAGGGTCCAGGATTTCAGAAATACTGATGTACAATCTTGTTGAATTTATATATATTATGGGCCCATTTATTTGATGGCCAAGTTAACAATCATGGCAAATATGATTGATTGAAAAATGTTTTTAAAAGAAGTAGAATTGGTATCTGAAAAAGAAAAAAAAGGAGGAAGGGAATAAGACCTCAACCCAAAACACCAATCATTATCTCATCCATGACCCTTTCCAATAGCCCTTGAATACGTATCTACTGATAGTTATCCCTTTTTGGTTATTCCATTACAACATTGTAGAAGCACGATACTCTGTATCTAAAATAATTGAACATGTGTAATAATGCAAAATGTGATGACATAGTAGCATATGATAGCAATTTTTTAAGCTCTTTTCCAAGAGAAATATGAGTCCTGGTATTAAATTTCCATGAAGAGTCAAACGTACAAGAGTCAACTGAAATGCCATGCCACCTTCTGTAAGGCAAATCATAATATGAATACTTTTTTATGTATTTGGTTTTTGGCATGGGTACCTTTACACCGAACACTACTGCAGGTTTCCGCGGTAAATATTAAGTTGGTTGGTTCATAAATACTGTAGAGTATTTATGGTTGGTTTGGTTGTTTGCCAGTTTATAATCCATTGACTAGTGTGTGTAGAACAAGTACAAAGCCATTACTACAATTGGTTGACTTGTCTAGGTCAAAGTCATGCCGCAATATACATGGGCAAGGTTAGACCTGTCAAAGTCTTGTGCATTCACAAATGAGATGGACTAGCTAGCCGGCACAACTTCTCTGAACGCAGCTCCGAGGGGAATATTATACAAAATTCGGTGCCAATTCTCTAACCTAACTTTGTAACGTAGCAGTCAGATCAAGCTATATTTGACTTAACTGGGGTGGGGAGAGGGGGGGGGGGGGGGGGGGGGGGTATTAAATTAAAAACACACAACACAAAAACATCACTTCAATTGATGAAGAATATTAAAAGATTTAACAGAGAAACTACTGAGTGCATGTCCATGGAGAGCAATTTATCTTTAAAGGAAGTGTCCAGCAAGCACAACATTGTCCATTATATGTTAGAAAAGTAATTATTGAACTGTAATCACGTAATTAAATTGAACAAAACATTATACGTATCATAAAAACTAATACAAACTGTCATCTCTCAACATCCCATTTTAAAATATTCACAGTGATTTAAAGCCCCAGTATCAATGACGTCACGGTTATTGATGCTCAAATTGCGCAAGTGAATTTTATAACTATGACTTCATTGATACCGGGGCTCTAAATCACCGCAAATTTTTAAAAATTGCATGTTGAGAGATGGCAGTGTTTATTCGTTTTATGATGAATATGATGTTTTGTTCAATATAACTACGCGATTTACTTTTCAAACATATTTATAATGGGTAATGCTGTGCTTGCTGGACACCTCCTTAAGCGGTTGATGATTGGCGGTACATGCTGTTCGCTGGTCTAGTGAGCCGATGTTGTTTTATTTGTAACTTCATAAATAATATATTGTTTGTTGATTTGTAACTTCTTGATCATTAATATATTTTAATATATTATTACTATATTATGTTACTATATAAATCATTGTGTGGATTGAGCATTGACAAACAATAGGACAATTTTTTCTTCTGAAAATGAGCACATGACCTTTTTAACGAATACATGTAGGCAGTTATTATGCGCTATGGAGTTAGTATTGCACAAAATCTTAAATTGCCACAAACCAAGCAAAGGCAACAAGTTCATGGCTTAGAACAAGTCTATAAACATGCCACACCCCCACGCTTCTGAAAGTAGTGAAGTAGATAATGGACTCTCTATTGTAAGGTATCCCTGAGGCAGTCTAGTTTCATTTTAACAGAACACATCTTTGGTATTTTCATATTTCATACCTGCTATTTTATAAGTTGAAAGTTAGGGACCTCGGAGTAATTTGTTACACCTTTTAAATAACATTATTATACCTGAAGCAGGCCATTTGAAAGTCGATTTGCTCTTGAGGGAAAAGAACAATTTGTCACTAGAGTATGGTATCAAGTGACAGGGTTGCCAGAATTATATGGTTCCAAGTAGCCCAACATGTTATCAAAAGTTGCCCGATTTGTTGTTCAAAATCAAGTTCAGCAAAAAATTCTAGAATGCTTGGGTTTAGTTACTAGTGAGGGGAATTACATGTATAAATGAGGAGTGGTAAATATACATTAGACTTTGACAACTTTTTGGCTTGCTATAAGGCTATTTCATGATGGGTGTGGCAACACCCTCATGCCATTCCACAGGATATAATGAGTAGAGTATGTTGGTAATGTTGGGCTGAGATTAAGGGTAGGAAATGACTTTCAACTTTATTTAAAAAAAGTGTTTCCTGTGTTTATCTTGCAATATAGGTGTGTGGAATTATATCCTGGTGTAGGATAAAAATACTACCAGTAGATGAACAAATTAATAAATAAATAATTACAAATTATAACAAAAGAAAGAAAGGATGAGTAAAATTATTTTATTTTATTTTTAAAAGATGCAATGGACAATGGTAATCCTCCACACCACTCTCTTGAAAGGAGGTTGGAGGATTATCTATGGTGCAGTAGCTGCCCCCACCCCATATCATGAGTCTGTCGGTTGAGATTGGTTGTGTTGGTTCATTTGACAAGGGGAATCATGGAATATGACTGTCAAATTAGTTGTCGGTTCACTTTTATTTCTTGCCCCTCCAATATGAACAACCTAGCTACACCACTGCCTCTGGTGTGCAAATTACCAATGAAGCAAAGGCGATATCCTGCTAAATTATATGATTTTGAAATTGAAAGTACCCACAATTGTCATTCAATTTTAGATGGTCAACATTCTGAAAGCAGTCGTCAAATGGAAAATTATCATTAGCCACTAATTTTAAATGCACAATTAAATTAATTGCTAATAATTTGAAAAGCAAATTTAAACTTCATTGACATTTTTTCATTGATTTGTTGTCCCTGTTACAGAGTAAACTCACTGGAGAAAGAGCTAGCGGCTGCCAACAAGAGAGTGCTCGCACTGGAATCGCAGGTCGGCGAGAAGGAGGCGCGCATCAAGTCGTTGTTTAGTGAAAAGCGTCATCTAGAGGACGAGATTGAAAAGCTAAAGAAGAAATTGGCCGATAAGGAGAAGCAGTTGGCCGTTGCTAAGAAACAGGTGAGAAATCAGTGTTTCAGCAAAGATTAAGAGATATACTCCCCCCCCCTCCCCTTTTTGAACTGATCAGTAAGGTGACATAAACAAAATCAACCCTGTTCTACGGGCAAACAGTAGGGTCTGTCAGTCAGGGAGGGTGTTTTCCTCAAAATATTTTGTTAAAATGTAAATGCATTTTCAAAAAAATTGCAAAAAATTTAGAAAAAGAATCATTAAAAAAAAAAATTGACTCTTCAATCGTGATCATACATTTACAATGCATGTATGATGAAATGAAAATTTAATTCAAAAAATAACAATTGTATGTTTTTTTGTTAAATTCAAAAAAGTGAATCGGTGGGGCCCGTAGAGAACAGGTAGGGGTTTTTCGTCGCCTTATATCGAGGGTTGAGCGCCAGAAGGCCGTTACTAAAAAAATGCTATTTTGAGATAATCAACTTTCAAATATTCGGGACTCATTAAAATACACTGTTAGCACCCAGCTTATAACTCTAGTTTTAGTCAAATAAAGAGTGTTTATGGGTTATCTCTTTATGGTTCTGAAAATCTAGGTTATATGGATTATTTTGGTACCAAAATCTCATTTTGCCCAAAAGTTGAGTTACAGCCTTCTGGCGCTCAACCCTCGATATGTAGTGGTTTTTTTTATATAGATCAAAGACTTGTATAGATTGACTAGTTTATGCTTTTGAATTCTGTGGATAGTGAACCAGTGTTAGCTGTTACCCAAATTCCCTAGAATAAATTTGTTATTTATGTCAGATGCCATGTATGACCAGGTTTATAGGGGTCACCCGTGGTTCACCAATTACAAATAGTTTACAGTTCACCTAGTTTACCAGCCAGTATGGTATATATCATGTAGGTGAATGGCCGGAGACCATCATCAGTTAGGCAATGAACCCCTAAGGGGACGATAAAAAATCCACCCTGTTGTACGGGCAAACAGGCCTATCAGGTCGGGTTGGTCAGGGTTTTATACAAAATCCTTCCTATTTTTCTCTGAAAATGACCATAAATAATCTTAAAAATGTGTATACATTTTGCTGTTTCCTTTTTTTTAAACAAAATTTGTTAAAAAAATGGGTCGTTTTTACAACAGGTTTGTTTCCCCCATCGCCTAATCCACCAAAACCACGTGTTATTTGAATGGTGGGGAACGTTCATTTCTGCAACGTTGGGGATTTGAAATTGCACTTTGCAATAACCAAGAGGCAATTACAAATTTAGCGCTGTTTAATTGATGTTCTTATGTCTTCGAATTTGTCGGGAAGGAGAGTTTGTAGCAGCTAATTATGTCTTCAGGCCTCGTGTGGTTGATTGAACCAAATGTTAAGGCAAGGCATATTTGTGTATGACGAATAGCTATCAATAATTAATGGCATGTTTTTTGTTTTTGTTTTTTCCATTTTCAGGTGGAAGAAGAAACAGTACTGCGAGTAGACCTTGAGAATCGCCTCCAGAGTCTGAAGGAGGAGCTGGCATTTAAGAAGTCCCTGTATGAGTCTGTGAGTATGAATGCAGTCATATAGAGTGTCTGTTGCAGAGGGATTGTATGAGGAGGAGTAGAACATTTACAAAATGTGATGAATGCCAATTTGATTTAAAATAAACCCAAACACAACTTGGACACAAGTTTATTATATTTCAAAGGGTGTCTTTTTGTTTCAAGGCCCCAGTTAGGCCAGTAAGCAAGGGCATCAAGACCTGTTATGTCAAACAATGCTTTGCAAATTGGAATAGTATTGGGCAAGGGGGCAAAGTCCAAGAGCCTTGAATTCATATCAGGGAAGAACTGGTCATTTCTCATTTGTTATGCTTGTCAGCTTGTGCAGAACCCTATTTGGTTTGATTCTGTGTTTGGTGAATGGATTCAGTGTATGAATGATCATCAAAGAGTAATTTAAATTGAGACAGAAATTGGTGTCAGAGGTGGGATGGGATAGCCCAACGTGATAATGTTTCAATTTCATGGTTGATTGATTGATATTAATTCTAAATGCTAAGGTTTTATATCAGCATATAACACATGAGCAATATATTAGCATGTGTTGTAGTGAAATCATAATATGTAGTGGTGTCAATTTTCAGATTCACAGACTCATAAACATTTACCCTTTTTTCTTGTGCAGGAGTTGAAGGAATCCAGGTCCAAGGTTTCCGTTGATCTCACCGATATAGACAGCAAAAACAAAGAGGAATATGAGGGCAGACTTCTGGAAGCCCTGCAAGAGATGCGTGAGCAGCATGAGTATCAGATTACCCTGCTACGTCAGGAGACAGAGACGCTCTACACGAGCAAGGTAAAGCAATAGACCTACTGGGTTGGTTGGTGGTCTTTTTCACCATTGCATTTAGTCCCTGAACATCAGATAAAGAAAAATAAACTTGAAATCAGTAACTGATAATCTTTTATCCAAAACCACCCCTTATGATTTTTGATTGACACCAATCTTGTCCCCAAATGTGTGGTTGACAAACCAGAAATAAAGCTTTGAAGAATACTATGAAATGTTAATTTTATCACACAATTACAATACAATTACGACATTTCATTTTCAGTTTAAGAACATTTTCCCCCTCATTTTGGTTGACTTATGTATTACAGAAATATAAAATTAACTTTTATAAGAACATTTTTTTAATTGTCTCTACTTTTTGTTTCCTTAAAGCTGAATGACCTAAAGAACACTGTGGAGCGATACCGCAATCAATCGACCCATTCTATCGATGAACTGAGGGAATTCCGCACCAAATATGACTCATTGGAGTCTGAAGTGAACACACTGCGATCACAGGTAAGACTTTGTAGCAGGCGATGGACCACAATGATTTACGAACCACAGTTAATGTGATGATTCGGCGATGCACTAAATTCTACATTGGGCTACGGTGTTGATAATAACAATAATAATAATAATAATAATAATAAGGTGTTTGTTAAGCGCCCTATGACAGTAAACTGTCCTCAAGGCGCTTTACATAAAAACAACAGTATGAGAAAAAAGATTCAAATGGAAAATACTATACAAAACCTTAAAAACTACAAGTATGCAATAAATATTATGCATTATGAAAGCACGCATTAATATAAAACATCAAAATGTAGCGTTCCAGTCCAGCTGGTGTAGACACATAAATCTATAAAAAGTCTGCGTATGTACACACTGCATGCAAATATTACACAATCAATCAAAGATAAAAATGCCCATGCCACCCGCGTCGAAAACTTATTACAGTCCGATCGGAAGAGGTAGCTCGTGAGAGTTGATTTGAACTGCGAAATAGAAGTGGCGGCGCGAACATGAACTGGTAGGTGGTTCCACGACCCTGTTCTATAGATCTGCGGACCTTCAAAATGTTTGTGAACGTTTCAGGAATTCTCAACGCTTCAACAATTTCCAATATTTTTTTCAAATGAAATATTTTCTTCAAAACAGGACAAAAAGTGTCAACAAATGTGCCAGCCAGGCCTATAAAACAGGGATTTCCCCCAAGTGGCCTGATCAGATGATTTGAAATTGCTGTTGGACACAAATATGCATGTGATTGTGCGTTAGTTGATAAGCAATTCCATGACACAATTCGCACTTTTTCAGGAAGTGATCTTTTCCTGATTGCACAATTTTGTCTGACATCTAAAAGATGGCAGCCATAAAGAGGATTGTGGGAACCCAATCTACTGGGGCCTCCACAAAGTGTACTACTTGAACATTCTTGCTCACTGGTGAGACCAGCTCCTTTTCTTAAAATTGATTCATCAATATAATCTTTAAAAATCTCCCTCCTTTGAAAACAGAATGAAGCGTTGATAGCCAGGATCAAAGACTTGGAGAAGCAGTTGAGGAAAGAACAGGACAACCATCAGAAGGTGATGGCAGACCGTGATCGTGAGATGTCTGACCTTCGAGAGGTCATGGCTGAGCAACTTAGAGAGTATGAGGATCTGATGAACATCAAGTTGACGTTGGATTTGGAGATTCAGGCCTACAGGAAGCTGCTGGAAGGAGAAGAGACTAGGTATGGTGTGTGGGTGCAGGGCTTAAAATAAATAGAGATCTTAGGGATAAAATGACCATTAAATATGCATGCTCCATGCTCACTAATTTCTAATAAGGACTCTGAACTTATTTCCACAAACTGCCTATTAGCTGCACTGCAGAGATCCTAGCCTGATCTGAGATTTGTGGCTGTATTTCTATATAGGTTTTGCTGTGGTTCTTTCAATTCAGATTTTTGTAATAATGAACAATGGTAATCGGTTTTTGTAGGTCAATCTTGATATTGGTAAATACAGAAAAGATTTGATAGTCTGCTGGTAATTTCTTGCAATTGCACTTTATTTATTTAAGTTATTTTGTTTCACATTATTTGTCTGAATATAGGTCATTTACAATACAATATAGCAAAATCCTCTGCCATCAAGTGCTAAACTCAGAATAGTTCTATGACACATTTTCATTTGTAATGATGCCCAAATCAAAACAAATCTCTAAGACATTTGTTCAATATTTGATTACCAAACTAATAATCCACACCTGTACCTATTTATATTTCTCTCGCAATTACCACATGGTGTACCACATGGTGTACCACATGGTGTACCAATGCCTGATTGTTTTACTTTAAACAATTGTTTAACCCTTGCTTTGGAATAAACAGGTTGAATCTAACACCATCACCAAAGCGTGGCGGCACACCACGCTCCGGAAAGAAGACCCCCAAGCGTCGCCGTGTAGAGGACACCGCCCAGACTGTAGCAAGCGCCAGCAACACAGGATTGGTAGCCATCGTAGAAGTGGACACTGAGGGCAAATTCATCAAGTTACAGAACAACTCTGATGAGGTAGGATTTATAATATCACTTTTCTTAAAAATGATTAGGATAAAATTGCAGTTGGTAAATTCTGAACTTGTAGGGGCTAAAATAAGTTTTTATGGGTTCAATTCAGCCATTGTATTTTTTGAAATGTGTACACCTTAACATCCTGACCTTACTGTTATCTCAATGATGGGTGTTTTCACAAGGTAACCCACATAATGTTGACACCTGTCAGAATTTTGCAACTTGAAGTGTGTCAACATGAATTGGGTCAACTTAAAGAAATATCGTCATTGATCTCTTTTTATTTGATATGTAGATGATAGTTGAAAAAGATGAAATCTGACCGCCATTCCATACATACTTCCTGCCATAAAATGGAGCAGTAATGTAGCTAGGTTTTTCATAATCGGGGGGGGGGGGGGGGGGGGGGGGGGGGTGAGAGTGAGTAATAAAAGCTGGTCTATAGCATATGCTTAAACAGCTAAGAAAGTTGAACCAATTCCTATTGGTTCTCAGAGAAATCGGCGTCATTTGTATGAGACAATATAAATTGGGTAGGCAAAGCTTAATTATCTATAGTATAGATATAGAAAGTATAACCGTTTCAAAAAGAAAATAAAGGTACTTAATTGTTTTTTGGCCGTACCCGTGTTATATTGTCCGACTTAAATGCTTTGGGTAGTAGTATTTTTTGTGTACTCAAAATCATACTAACGTCCGCATTTACGTCAGACGATATAACATGGGTATGGTCTAAAAAATACTTTTATTCTCTAAATATTTGATGCTGGACTGTTCAAATTATTGTACGGTTTTGTTTGCCTTGTATTTATTCTCTTTTAACAATCTATGGTGATACCTTCTTTTGTGTTTCTAATCACCCAGGACCAACCGATGGGAGGCTGGCACCTGAATCAGCAGATCGATGAAGGTGATCAAGTTTCCTACAAATTCACCTCAAAGTTTGTGTTAAAGGCAGGTAAAGAAGTGACAGTGTGGGCTAGCGGCAGTGGACACTCACACAGTCCACCCAATCATCTGGTATTCAAGAACAGTGATAACTGGGGCACAGGGGACAAGAAGAGCACAAATTTGGTGGATGCTTCTGAAGAGGTTAGTCAAGGGGATAGTTATGTTAGTCGAGGGGATAGTTATTTTAGTCAAGGGGATGGTTATGTTAGTCAAGGGGATGGTTATGTTAGTCAAGGGGGGTGGTTATGTTAGTCAAGGGGATGGTTATTTTATTCAAGGAAATAGTTATGTTAGTCATGGGGATGGTTATGTTAGTCAACGGAATAGTTATGTTAGTCAAGGGGATAGTTATATGTTAGTCAAGGGAATAGTTATGTTATTCAAAGGAATAGTTATTTTAGTCAAGGGAATGGTTATGTTAGTCAAGGGGATGGTTATGTTAGTCAAGGGTATGGTTATGTTAGTCAAGGGAATAGTTATGTAAGTCAAGGGATGGTTATGTAAGTCAAGGGAATAGTTTTGTTATTCAAGGGAATAGTTAATGTTAGTCAAGGAGATGGTTATGTTAGTCACCTGGATCTTGAATTAAGTAAAAGGATGTTGAGTTAGTCACATGGATGTTGAGTTAGTCACATGGATGATGCGTTAGTTATTGGATTTGAGTTGAACATGCAAATGGTGTATTAGTAAAGTGAATGCTGTATTAGTCTTAGCTAGATAGTCAAGGGGATATACCTAGGGTAGGCAAGGGACTGGTTGTGTTTGTCATGGGAATGTTGCATCAGTCAAATGGGTGTTGAGCTAGACATCGTAGGTGTTGTTTGAGGATGGTGCGTTACTCACGAAATGATGTGTTACTTAAGGAATAATGAGTTAGTCAGGGGATTGTACATAAGTCAAATGAATGCTGCATAAGACATGTTAGTTAGAGGAATGCTTATGTTAATCAAAGGGATATTGACTTAGTCAATTCAATTATGTGTCTATTTGGGGAGTGTTAGACAAGGATTGCTGCATTCTTCAAGGGAGTGTTTGTACTATCAAGGGGATGATGATGTGTTCCTAGGTGATGAAGCATTAGTCAAAGGGATACTGGATTAGTCTTAGGTTAATCAAATTATATTGTATATGAGTCAAAGAGGATGGTTAAAGTCAGTCATGGGATGGGTATGTTAAAGTTTATCAA
The DNA here is from genome assembly GCA_035610835.1 of Ophiura sarsii. Classification (NCBI taxonomy): domain Eukaryota; kingdom Metazoa; phylum Echinodermata; class Ophiuroidea; order Amphilepidida; family Ophiuridae; genus Ophiura; species Ophiura sarsii. The sequence goes on along the minus strand of CM069442.1, from coordinate 52,602,490 downwards.
AGGGATATTTTAGGGCATTAGCCTCAGGGATTGTGCATTTTGTACTACTCAAAGAAATGATGCATTAGTCAGGGATAGTGATAGTCAAAAGGCTTCTGCATTAGTAAGGGTATCAGAAGTTATTTATTGGGTTATTACATATCACAAAAAGGGGATGCTGATATTTTGAAATGTTCTATTATTTCTCCAGGTGATGGCCACACGCATTGTAACCCGTGAACGTGAAGTGTCATACGAAGAAACAGACAGTGGACACCGTGAGGTGGGAAACGAGGATTTGTTTTACCAGAAGGTTAGGGTGTCTGGTTGAATTCTGCTTTGATCGTATTCTGCTTGCTTATTATATGTCAATAATACAATAGTTGGTATAGCATAGTGCCAGTTGATGCAAATGGCTTTTAAAATGAGTAACGTGTCAATTAATGTGAGTGTGCATATAACATAGTTATTTGACTGTATGAAAAAGATGGTGTTCATAATTGATTGATAATCTTGTAGTTGCTGAACTTTCACTTACCAAAATTTAGGTCTCAATAATTCATGAACTGCACATGTAGGCCCTAAGGATGCATTTACTCACCAAACTGTGGGAAACATAATTGGATTCAATCATTTCCATAGAAAACACTCACATAATGCCAAATGAGCCATTGTTCACCATTATGATGGATGGCTCATGTAGTAAAGGTCTTCAGCTGTATTGACATTATTTCATTTAATACCTGCTGATCATTTGTATTATAGTCTGCTCTATCAATTATTATAACACATAAAGAAATTCCATTCATTCTTTATCAAACAATACATCGGAAAATACCATTTTATATGCAATATGTATCATTTGAAGAATGACTATCCAATCCTCCACGGGAAAATTATAACCTGTAAAATTGATCTTTCATATGAGAATTTATGAAAAACTATTCTTCTTTCCTGTAACGAAACCCAGTCTAATTTTTAGATTTGTGGATATTTTGGTTGGAAACCAAATTGACATTTAGTAGAGTAGGCAGCATATATCTATCTATCTATAAAGCAGAATTCACTGACATTCTAACCTTTCAATGTAGAGTGTATAGTCAGCATCATAATGCTATGGACATAATTCCATTAATGTGTGCGTACTTGCGTTAACCCGAAAGTGTGTACCGGACGCTTTCAAAAATGACCATGCGTTCTGATTGGTCTATCGTGAAATCGTCACTCACATAGATGGATAATAGTTGTTCACATTTATTTGCGCATTTCATGCATCTGAATGTAGCTGCATGAACAGCAACAAAATGCGATAGCTTGAATTCGTCCATAGCATAAGGACAGTGCCTATAGCAAGATGCATGGTACTAACTGTAATGTACCATTACCCAATGCTTTGTTTGTAACTGTACACAGTTTTATTAGAGAACATGTATGGTCATGTTGTTTTATTTGGTATGTGGTTACTAATATAGGGAAAAACTAACATTTGCAAGACCGAATAGTTAACAGCGTCTTCAGAGTGACCGTTTCTTCTAAATCGCATGATTGCCATCTGTACATATATCATACCATTCTACATATGGCCTAGTAATAGAAAGCAAATAATTTCTATTCTCCAATCAAACAGGAACCTTTTTGATAATTTACATATTAAACCACTAATTCTGCATAAGAATTGTTGCTATTCATCATCTTTATTTTCGTTGTCATCATCGTCATTTGGCATGAGGACTCAAAGATCTCGCCATACACAGCAATATTCAGCAAGAATGGCTATCTGTCAATCTTGAATCATGCCTTCGTTATCCCATTGCACATTGCACATGTTATGTTGGTCAAGAAAAATGTACTTGGACCTCAAGACCTCTAGTGTTGATAGGCTTATGTAAATTGTGATGTTATTTTACACTTTTTTAGCAACGGTAACTGAATTTGTTTAGGTATAAACAAGACATGGCCTTGTTACATTGATCGGAAACAAATGTTTTACCTTGAACTCAATCTGACTTGCAATATTCAAACGGGACCAGTGCAATTTGTGTCAAGCCTCGAAATACTGGCATGTTCACAGACCAGGCTGAGATTCATGATGCAAAATAGCCACAAGTTTACAAAACCAAATTGGATATCTTGCCTTTGAAATAACGCTATCACATTGATTACCTAATACACTGGCTCACCAGAAACAGTACTTAATTTTATTTCTTAAACTAGGGCTGGTAAATGCTATGTACCGTATTGAACTATGTCCCAACCCATAATATTGTATCCCAAGTTCCCAACCCCACCTGATCAAAAATTATAAAAATATATATTGCAACTCCAGGAATTCATTCTTGAATGAGATGGAAAGTTACAAATTGGGAGACGCTTTTTCTTTCTGCAACTATAACGGGATGCATCCCTTTGTGTTACTACGCTTTATTTCGTATAGCAATACCATCATAGTTTACATCATTTGTCGTCTATACATCCTGTTATAGTTGCATAAAGAAAATACGTAATCGGTAGAGCCCCGCAGGTCTCTAGTTGAATTAAGAAATTGAAACTTTCAATTTGTGCGATATGAATGTGAGAAGAATCATATTTTTTTCAATTTTCATTACATCTCATATATATAATCTATTACCCTATATCATTTTATTTTTACCTCTCCAGGGCGATGGAAACAAGAGCTGTGCCATTATGTAACTGCCAGACCACTTCCTGTCATTTTTACCAGCACGCAAGTCTCCGTAGCAACTGCATCACGAGGACGCTCTTTTGTCACTTTTGTCGGTCAAGTCATCACATCACCTCTCTTTTTATGTGGAGCGGAGGGTTCACCGAACGATGTGATAATCAGTCGCGTTTTATCAATCTATGTCTGTTTATATAATATTATTTACAAGGTAGTGGATAAGAGTAGCACACAAGGAAATTGTATTTGGATGGTATGATGTGAAAAAAGTGGTTATTTTTGCACAAAATAATTTCTCACCTACAGTTTTGTTGCACAATTTTGTCACTTAAAAAATGTGAATATAAAAACCAGTCAAATATATTTGATATATGTGTGGGTCCATGTCAATAAACCAAAAATTCTTACTTTTTTAACTATGAAAATCTAGAAAAATTGAATGTGCCAAAATGACCGCTTTTCCGTAATTTTGGTATATATTGCGGCAGCATTGTTAGCGTTTTGTTATTTACTCGAGGGCAAGTGGTATAGAAATGCGCTAGATTATAAGCAATTAGATCAAATGAAGCATGAATCATGTTTCAAAGAGTACTTATTTTAAGGACAAGTTATATTTTTAAAGTCTGCCATATTTGCCAATTTGTATAGGAAACGATAGTAATGATAAACAGTACTCTACATTTGGTGTCATATATATTCATATTATAAGAATGGTTGAGGATTTTGTGTGCAAGTTTGAGGTGGATTTCAAACATTCATTGGGTAGCCAGGTTTTTGTTTTAGGAAATCAAACCAACAATGTTGCTCTGAGCAAACTGTCATGTGACTAGCTCTGCACCAATCAAATGTCTCAAGCTGATGATGGAATCATGAACTTGAAATTTCATGTGGCTAGCTCTATGACAATCAAGTATCTAGAATTGATGTTTAACTAATAATGTTTTATCATGTGGCTAACTCTAACCCAATCAAGTGTCTAGAACTAAGGTTTGATATTTAATAGTGTGTTTCATCTTAGTGTCTCAAAGCTTTGAACAAATATGCTTATCATCGGGCATTTTTCCTCAGGGAGTATTTCTATTTTGTAGCTTACAGGGTGATTTATAATTTTAAGTTTCAGTTGTATTAATTCCCTAGTGTCACTGTGCAAAGTTGAGAAACCAGTTTATATTAATATGTTACAGATTGGCTCAGGTGCCAAGATAAACTTAACGAATGCAAGACCTGTTATTATGATTATATTATAAGATTGGATATGATTACTATTAAGAACACACATTTGGACAGCCCATAGAAATTATGTTATGAATGTTACCTGGTGACAACAAGTTTTGATCTAGTTCTTCTATTTAGATAGGCTTTTAAAGTATAAACCAAATGTTTTGAACTCCCAATGGAGATATCTTTGTGCAGTGGGAACTGTTGAACACCATCTATGTGTATGTTCAGCATTTGGCCTCTTTAATGCCATGATCAAGATACCATGAGCTAGAATAGTATATTTCCCAAGTCAAATTATTGACTTTAAATTGAAAAAAAGTATCTGTATATTTTTACGTATCTTGTAGGATAATAATTGTTCGGGAAGAAGAGCAGCATTTAATATGCCTGGTTTTAGAGCAGGTGTTCTCAACAGACAACCAGTGGGCCAAATTCAACCCTGATGATCAATACCTTTGTCAGTACTCTTGCCCCTGAACTTGTATAAAGCAGCACTTCCTATACATAACCGTAGGGCAGTTTAAATTATACAGGCTGAAGGGCCGGAAAAACATATTTGCGAACCTCCACGGCTCTCATGCGAGAGTAGTTGAGAACCCCCTGTTAAGGTTGATAGATAATAACTAATGGGTATAACTTGTTAGTAGAGTAGTAAGTGACTTTTTTACATTAAAACACTGAAATAAAAAGGCCGTAATTGATACTTTTAGATTGTATACACATTCAGCATAAGATTCGGCACTCATCTCTGGTTAACAATTAGTATTGAATGAGTATAAATGATTTGTTCATAAGAGTAGTTAGTGACTATTAACCTTACATGACTGAAATAAATGGCCCTTCATTGAATTATTCATATTATTCGATACGAGAATGGTTGTACATGCAACTCCGATGTAGTGTGTATTAGTTATAAGTTAGTTGTCCGGTTTATAGTGATTCACAAGATGTTAGAGATTTCGCATAGAGTTTGGTATAGGATTCGTCTTTGAAAAAAACGAGTGGATAATTGGTTTGGTAGCATGGAAATTAAGTGGTGGCTGTGTTAATAGTGCGGGCCTTGTAGTTTGTTGGTCTGAATGATTTAGCATATGTGAGTATATGTTGTGTGTAACAACCAAGTGCCACCGAGGACACAGCACACTTATTGGCGATGCAAGATGACAGCAGACCCTTTGGCGATGTACTATTATAGCCTGTCTATTGACAATGCAATATAACACACAACAGCCATATATGATGCAATATGACATTCATTGTCATTGTAATATGAATCAACCTCTCATTGTTGATGCTTATGTGACATCCAGCTCCCATTAAAGATACAATATGCATGCAACAGCCAATGACGATGCAATATGACACCGGGTATCCATTGGTCATGCAATTGGAACCATACATTCTATGAATCCAAGTAGAACCATTCAAATTCTAGATAGGAGACGACTCAACCATAGCTATCTGCTACAAATTTGTCCAATGATTGTGCAGCATTACCTAGAAATTCAGTGCTGTGTTATTAATGGGAAACACCGGCTACCCAGGGCTTCAAGAGAAACACAAGTTGTATTCAGAATTGAAATTGAGAGAAATGATTCTGAAACCTGTTTGCCGGGTCACATAGCCAATCATATCTGGAATCATGTTGGTTACATTTAGAATTGTAATATTTTTATAAATCAGGTTTGTTAAAAAAAATTGAAACAATTGGATAAGAATTATTGTGTAAGGAAAGGAGATAGTTACTGATGAGAAACTCTTGGTTGTTTTTTCTTCCTTTTTTGTGATGTGAAAATGTTCTTTTTTGTAACGTTGTTAAAAACTGCTGCATGCTTATAGATTTCACAGCAGCAATTGAGCTCTACTACCCACAATGCATTTCAACTTCACTAACCCATTCTTAGCATGTAGTTCTGGCATAACTGCAGTGTAAATCAAGTTCAACTCAAACTTAAAAGCTGGCCTACCACTTTGGTAGTTCACCACAGATTAACTGGTCATACACCTGTTCACTTGATGACGGACTGTACCAAGTTAACATAGAGAAATTGTTTCTTTGTCAAATTCTCAAGAGAACTGGATGTTGCTAGAAACTCAGAGTGGTAGTTGGCCTTTAAAACTGGTTTATATCCTGGGTTCTTGGAGCGGATCAGATAATGTATACTATGATGTGATTCAATTAGTGCAATTATTATTTAAACATGTTTTGGTACGCTACATTCACAAATATTTTTTTAAATGCACTTTTGTCAACTGCATTGTGGTTATGGCTCATATGCTGCTGTGTTTAGAGATGTTAATACAATGTATACCATGTTTTTAATGTCAAATTAACATTAACATAACCATGTGCCGAATGTTGTTTTATATGATGCCTTATCAAAAAAAGACGAAAAATTTAGACTGGATGGCTACAATATGAAATCTTCATGTGCATTTCTGATCAGATGTACTTACGGGATTGATGCATGGGCCTATACGGAAGAGAGAGGGTGTGTGGGGGAGGGGGGGGGGGGGTGAATGGTGGTAATATTAAGTGTGGGTAGTATGAGGCGTACCTAACTATTGTAAGAAGTGTTTTGAAAGTGTTTTAACAGATATGGTGTGAAATGGCACAACTTGACCAGAGCTTGGTAGTTTAAGTTTTACAAATCATTATTTCAATAGAGGATGCAAGAAAGACTTTGCTTGAACAACTGAAATGTAAGATCTATAAACAAGATCTATATTATCGCTCATGTAGAAAACCTTTAGTCCATTTTGCTAAATCAAGACAGTATAATATGTCATCTGTGTATTGTAGTTTGTAGTAAACAAAGGGAAATGATCTAATTATTTCTCCAAAGTTTCATGACTGTTTAGAGTGCTTTTCGTATAGATGTAAAATGTATATTTTTTTCTTTTAATGGTTTGTATTTCTAGTAATAAAGATGTCACCAGTCTAAATTTTAAGTGCCCTGATATGTTCTTTTTTGAGTGTCAACTTCACAGAGTTTGATTGCTTTGGATAAGAAAAAAAGTTCATCCAAAGAAAAAAAAACTGCCATTCCATTTTCCTTAGATTTTAACATATAGGGTAAAGTCGCAAGTTTTCGGTCACCGCCCATTGTCGGTCACTTAGCCCAAATTGTGTAATGAAAATGACCTCATCGTTATAAACTGATGGCTAAAAAACGCCGCATAGTTGATGCCCGGTATTGCTTTAAAATGGCAACGACCGATGCAATTACATGATTTTGGAAAGTGACCGAAAATAGGCGACTTTACCCTAGTCCAATGATTCTTCACAAAACATTGGATATACTGAAGTCGGTATGTTTAAAAAAAAAATAAGTCGGGCATTCATAAGCAAGCATGTGTTTGCTGTAAATACTGAAAGTAAAGTGACAACAAATTCTAGACTATTAATGAAATGCATCATTTAGAAACACGATATCAACTTCTAGAATCACTAGACTTTAGCACCCATAACAGGATTAATGACTCAATTGACTTTAAAATGTAACATCAGAATCCAGTCATAGACCCTAGGTAATTTGTATAGGCCCTGATCTTTGTTGAGTGATGGCTCGGATGTAAATTAAGGCTTTGAAATTTGAATGCACTGGTAGTTTGTATTCGGGTACCTGACCCCCACCCCCAATATGTGACCCCTCATGTTACCCCATGCCATGTCCAAGTAACCTCTATCTTTGTGTCTCAAATAATTAAGAGATATTTTCCATTTGTTCTTAACAACAGAGACATACATTCTGGAATGCTTTAACCGTTGAAAAATGCCTAAATCCAGTAAATTATCATTTAATATTGCAAGATAGGTGTTGCCTGTCACACGATATAACAATAGAATAATTCTAAAAAAATATAAATATATTTGAAAATTTAAGTACCCGGGTACAAGTCACAGCCTTAATGTAAATAGCTTTCTTAGACCCTTTCAAACTAACAATGACCCCCTATCCAAGATTGTCATTTTTCGCAGGTCTGTCAAATCCAAGTCATTAACCCTAACCGCACTGAATCTCACTAAATCTCACTGCCAGAAACTATCTCCAGGCACGTGCTGCTGCATTGCCGCGATGACGTCACCTACCGCAGGCATATGTGGCCACGGAGTTTGTGGCCGCATATGACCTAGGGAGTTAGCTCAGTCGGTAGAGGGACAGACTTGGGTGCGGATGGTCCGGCGATCGAATCCCGGGGGGTGCTGGGTGATTTTTCGGGTTAAAAAAATAGCACTTTTTCCCCCCTCCCCCGATACGTACAAAAAACTAGCTTTACTGGTTAGGGTTAATATGCTGATGAACTGTGTGTGTAGCAATACCTGAAAATTCCAGGTTATTATAATCTTGTGTTGAGAACAAAAATTCATCTTCAAGTCATATTATTATCACCACAGATGAACCGTTATTCTAGTCCTTACAATAAAGTAACTGACCCGGTAATATTATATGCTCTTAAATCCAAAACTATAGCTCCTACGTAAAATATTAAAAATGTGTAAATTATGTCTTCTCTGTAATTTGAGACGTTACACATACAGATTGACTGAATATCGACACAGCTAAAACAAGACATTTTTCACTTCAGCATTTGTTTTTTCAATATGCAGCCTCGGCGTAGCAATAGGCACATTTTTGATTAACTGGTAGAGATAACTCGCAGGTCAATAGTAAGACGAGGATTGGAATGCTGCAATTGATCTTACCTGTCACACTATCCCGTGTTCAAAACCGAAGTGTGAAAATAAAAACCACTTTGTTTCATTCTATTTGGTGTAGCATAAGTTTTTTAATTTTGTTATTTGATGTTAAAGTTGGAACCATATTTTCAGAGTTAGGAGCGAATTTATTATCACCTGGTCAGTAATGTGTTTGTATGCCAAGGTATTTTGAATAGAGGGGCAAGATCTTACTTTCTTTTAGCAAAATGAAAGGAGGGAGGGGGGTTGAGCTTTGAGGGATGAAGAGCCTACCATCAGATGGGTGCAATGTTAAATGAGAGATTTTCTTTGTTTTGGGTGGGGGCATTGGGTCGGATTAGCTGTGTACACAAGAAAATGCATACAATTATATTTTTTCTATATAACTTCTTCAAGACATAATATGACACATTAGCTGTAGCGTGAATGAAGGATACATTATATGAGTACTAGGTGAATTGAATGCATTTAAATGAAAATATACATGAAACTACACTTCTTAGTCCATTAGTTTATTCAGCTGGAAATGCAGTTGCTTAAGACAAGAATACAAAGCTGTTTACAACATTTGCACAAAAAGAAAGGGAATAATTATGTAATACCCTTCACACTCTTTATTTTATGTTTTACAGAATAAAGTGTATTACAATATATAGGGTGTGTAGGGTATTCAAGAATTATGTCAAAAAAAATACACACAATGTTAGAAAATATTGTTTGAACACTTTGTAGGCGTAATGTCAAGTGCTCCCCCTTATTAGTGTTGAATCCCTCAATGTTTCCACATTCAGGCTTCCATGAGGAAGGGGATTCTTCAGGCTACCATAAAAAAACAAAAAAACAATGTTGGAAAATATTTTTTGTAGGCGTAATGTAAAGTTCTCCCCCTTATTAGTGTTGAATCCCTCAACTTTTCCACATTCAGGCTTCCATGAGGAAGGGGATTCTTTAGGCTACCATAAAAATAGTGCACGTTTTGGTTCAAACAGCGTGGCAATAAGGGTCTGTGTTCGAACACATTTTTGAAAAGATTGATGTTTTTGTACAAGGCCATAACTGAATCTTATGATCCTCTAACCACATGAGATAAACTATACACTATGGCCCATAAGTCAATATATATTGAAATTTTGTTTGATACATTTTGATCCCCAAAAACTGTAAATCACTGAAAACGGTTAACGAAATATGAGGCAGTTTCAAAAGAAACAATCAGACATGCAATACGCATGCATCAAATAACCTACATTGTTCAATATTCGACACTCTGTGATGATCAATGCTGATTTTCGGCAGTGATAACTAACTTTTCAAACGTCATCAATTTTGTAAACCATTGACATTCTTGGACAATTTACAATATTTGATGGGGAACTGGGTATCAAAATGTAGCTAACTGATCTTCCAAACAGTACAAAAACATTGCTAAAGGAACAGTCAGATTTACAGACTCAACAAAAAAGGATCTTTTCTTTTTTTTGAGCGAAATTTATATCTGACAATTAAAGGTAGATGACCCGATCATATTCCGATTTTCAACTTGAAGTTTTCTATTCTACATGAAAGGTCATCCTTAAAAAAGTCGTGTTCCAAAGTTTGAGTTGCATAGCTCTAATGGTTCTTATTTTTAGACGCACAAGATGCTGTGAACTGTACCCATTGAGTAGTACACAAACTATATCGGTGGTTACCACCATTCGCGGTAATTCAACGTTATTTCATCGATTTCTCCGTAATTATACCGATTTAGGCCGTCAAATTTCAGTATGATGATGAGAAAAATACGAGCTTTCATATGATATGAAAATCTCCGTATGTTTGAAATAATTCTGTGTTGCGAAAATGTGATCGGGTCATCTACCTTTAACAAATGTAATGGAAGGAATGACTACCCTGATTTACAATTTTTGTTGTACCATATATTCAAAGTAAAGCAACAGTATTTCATGTAATTCAAAGTGACTTTAATTTCATGTAGCGATTTAGACATGCAATAGAGGATAAACATTGTTTTAGTATTTTTAGGATTTATCATTTATTTGTGTGAGTAAAAATGTCTGAAATAGAATGTCTATGGGAAGAAACTTGGCAGGGAAACAATTGCGAATCATAGAAAAGTTCCCTTTATTTCAACGAGGTAAATCCCTTATCAAGTAAACCATGCAGATGACGCAAATGTAAACGTCATTGTAGATAATTATTCAAAACATTTAAGCATGTTTAGTGAGATGTAATTCTCCGAACAGATACACTAACACACGATAGGTTTTGGGGATAGACTGTTTAGTGAGACGTAACTCTTCTTATATCTATACACAATAACATGATTAAGTCACAAACAATTTATTGATCTCTATCCGAGACCCAATTAATAATTAAACCCAATTAATAATTAAACCCTACTCAAATGGGTTAAAGATGGGTTGGTAATAGAGTGTTATATATGGTCTGTGGTCACATAGAAATAGAACATTTACTGATTTAGTACTGTGAGCAGTCAGTAATGTATTGCATTGATACCAGTTGCCTTGAGCAAGTAAACACTATTTTACATAACAATTAACAACCCAAGTAAAAATTATTTTCATTATTTAAGCACACATATATTTAGTAAATGTAGTAGATCATGCATTTGCTCCAACAGTTACATAATTTTAAATTAAAATTCTGTAAAATTATTAAAATAATCCCCAGATATAACAGAAAAAAAGAACAAAAAATTAATAAATTCTGATGAGATAAATACATTTTGAATGCCAAAATGTTGGCACAATTTTGTTCATATTTTTGGCACCTCTAAATACTTTTAAATGTATAAGATAACAAGAATGTGAATTGAATGTGACTGAAGGCAAAGGGGTAAAAAACCTGTTCTACTGGCCCGACGGACTTTTAAAAAACGTAGTACACTTTGAACACAATTTGAAATTGTTTGAAATTTCTAATTAATATTGAAAATGGTTAAACTTCTTTAAAAATATACCATCATTTTCAAGAAAGTTTTAGAGAAAAAAGCAATTGAAAAGAACCCATTGATTGACGACCCTATCTGATAATCTGTAACACAGGGCTTATGTTTCATCCCCTAAGCTATTAATGCACACATACTAAGTATCCAAGAAAAGTGCTACTTGTTTGTTGGATACTTCTTGGATACTATTAGTTTTCATGTACACTCGTGGTTATATGCATAATAACCTCCATTATTTGAGCAAATGCAGGGACTGCTTTCTAGATGTGGTGCACACCCATGGGGATATTTATGCACATGTAATATGAGCCTATACTACAACTGTGTTACTTCAATACAAAGTATCTCATATAAGAATAAACAATCCATTGTGTTAAATACATTATTATATAGTTTTTTTACATGCAAAAATAAATGTAAGCAAACAGTCTTCTGTGGGACTTTATATACATACATGGTACCTCTAGGATAATATAAGCAAAACACCTGTGGGGCACACAGATATACTAACTTTCCCTGGACCTGAAGGGGTCATCAGAATACTATAAAGAGTTTCAATCGACCATTTCAAATCCGAAAATATACGATTGGTTCGGAATGTTTCCAATTAGCCGAGTGATTTGAAGCTCGGTTACATGACTTGTCAGCTCACAGGTCATGTCCATGTGCCGGAGAAAAAACAAATGTGTTTTTCACCTGTCTGCCCGTGTGGTAGATTGCGCTGGTGTTGGTGATAGATTGTATCCCCCACAAAGTTGATGTTGCGGCATTTCAGTAACAAAAACGGAGCGATAAAAGAGATTTGGGGTAATATTTTCACTTTTTACCGTCTGCTCGATACATTTGGAATTTGCAGGTCAATGCCATTGTTGATAAAAAGACAAAATAGTCTTGTTCCACGTTTTACCTCGCATGGGTGTACACGTGTATGTAAACATAGTAAATCACTAGGCGGACAACCAATACTATGAATGCGATCAACTGTTGCGAAGAATGCACAACGCACCTACTCCACGTGACCTGTTTTTCCGAAGATTTCTGATCTCAATTTGAAATGGTCTATACCTGTGAAGTAAAAACCTATTCTATATTCTATTCAATATAATTCATGACACTTTAAAAGAGTGTCATTTTATTCGATTTGCAAGTAATGAGCACTGAATCAAGGAATGTCAACATATTGCATTAAGTAATGGGTAACAGCAGAAAGGGAATTGATGGACGACTCTCTTGATATACTTTGCGTAGAGTTATTGAATGCTAAGATACTGGTGCAGGGGTGTCTATTCTTTTGCTATTCACCATCATGTACCCCTTTAGAAAAGAGTAAAAAAGAGGGGAATGGAAAGAATAGACACCATACTGGTAAGTTCTTTAGTGTCTGTATAAGACATGATGAAATGCTCTATCACTGTTATAAATGGTTCTGGAAAATGAAAACTGAAGCTTCACTAACCCTAACTCTAGAATGTGGCAGTGGGGATGGAACGAAGAACAAGGGGAGGGGGTTAACTAAAAAATGTGAACAATTATGTCCGCCGACCCCGGAATTGAACCCGGGTCGGCCGCGTGACAGGCGAGATATACAACCACTCAGTCACGGGGGAGGGCTTCACAGGCTAAAAAATCGGAGACCATATATACCCGTATTTTAGTGCTACATGCGATAGAACTTGTGCGCGGGCAAGCCAAGTGGTGCTGGCCGTGGTGTTGCTGTGATACGTAGTAGGGTTAGGGCTAAATTAAGTTTTCTTAAGCTGACGAATAAAACCTCCAAATTGTTCTATGGTCCTGACTGATCCCTTGTTTTTGAATGGGAGAGGGGAGGGTAATTTGTGTACACTTGAATTCTGACAAGTTTCTGAAATTTAGGGAGACATTTTTTATTTTAGTTTGTCCAAATATGGCACATTTATACAGATTTGTATGATTTTTGGTGTCATTTTGAAAGGGAAAATGCCGGATCGTCCTGATCCGAGAAGTCCATCCGCCTGTACAACAGGTGTTTTGGGTTTGTGGCCTTGACATCACCTTGCCCCACAGGTAAAAAATATGAACATGCTGTCTACAGGTGTTAAAGTTTGATTCTTCCAAGTGGCTGTGTTGTGATCAAGCCAAAGCTTTTCACAGAGATTGATATCATCGGTTGGCCCAAGTAAAGTTTGTTCACAGAAACCAGTCAAATTTGACAAGAATCCATAGATTCTCATCATATAACGTGGCATGAAATATCAACAAAATTGTCAAGAATCCATTTTGATTGCATGCTGTCATTTTGTTGAGAGTAATCTTTGCAAGGGTGGATTCTTGCCTAATTATGCGTCTGTATCAAGTAATGGTCAGATCAATTTGTACAATTAGTACGTCAGTCAAACTTTGATAATACTCAATTGATTCAAAGTCGGGATTACAACCAACACTCACATTGACCGAGTCTTTTGGAAAAGTGACTTAAGGTGTTGAGAACAGTTTTGAAAGAGATTCACAAGTTGTAACTTAAAAGCTGCTCTCAATGACTCAAGTCAATTCATCAAAAAACTTGACTTTAGTTCAATTTAAGTGAAGCCATTGACTCGCGTATTCACAGCACTGCCAAGTGGATAAAGAATCAGACAAACAACCACAAGCAATGCTGGGTACTTAAAAGCCCTTTGTCATACAATAAAACATTAAACAAAAATATTATGAACTGATCTTGGTACCATAATACTGTTTGTTTCTCCTAATACTGACCAGCCAGCTCTTCCAGTGGGTCTGCAACCAGAAATAAGCGTAATATTAAACACCAAAATAACCCACTAAAAACCTTGACGAAGAATTTATATGTGATAGCCCTCAAAGGTATACCAGCTTAGATGGAAAGCATATATAGATTATTTCAGACACAAGTTGTAAATGACAAATAAGGTACAAAATGTTTTTGTACGCCTCAAAGATGAAAGAACAACCACCTACTTTACAAGCCCAACTGACACAGAATTTGTAAGTTTGAGATTTTGTACTTGTTTTTGAAAATGATGTTATTAAAAAAAAAATCAAATGTTTTGAAGCTTTTGAAATTGTCAAACATTTCTGTGAATAATTTGACTGACCAATTTACCCAACCCCTTTGAATTTCCATTGCCCCCATTAATAAGCAAGGTGCCATTGTTGTCATCGAACTTGTGACATTTCTGGGTCAGTTAGGATGAGAAGGTTGATGTTTCTAAGTTGTACCACTTATTTCATAAAATGATCTTAACACAGCAACAGCAAGCCAACAATCAATCTATGGCACTGCCATGTGGATTCATGTTTGGCCGTTTCAAATGCAATCATTATTATGTTGGATCAATGTCACAGAGGTGTGGTCCTTTTTGCTCAATTGATTGTCATAGCAATTGGTTTTGGGCCAGAGGGTGATTTACCAAAGCCCCATAATCCCTTGCGAACTTGATATAACTGATTATGTTATTATTTATGTTGTGACACTGTGCGCTACACATATTCAGCGGTTTTGCAGTCAACCACAATAATAGAGGTCCTATGTATTCATCGATCGACTTTACAGAAAGGAATCAACCATGCGTCATCATGGCATATTCATGGCCTATTTAGTTTATTCTTTGAATTGATCCGGGTTTTTTGGAATTGATGTAAACTCGTTTGAATGAAATGGAATGTGTAGCTTCTTATAGTTTTGGTGAACAAGTTCTGTAGTCCACCATTATTCCGGTAAACTATGTCATATGCAGGGTCTCTATATGTGTTGAATAAAATCCCATTGTTTAAAACTGTTTGAATGAGCATGACTCCTGCTTATTGATACTCCAGCTTGTTGGTTTCGGATGTTTTATGGGAAGGAACCAGGCTTTGTTTCTAAGTGATTTATCTGTAGATAAGAGAAAAATGAGACTCGTGTGTTAGAGAACGTTCTAATCTTTTGGAATCTGCTTTAAAAATTGACTGAATCTTCGCAAAAAACAAAGGACATAAAAAGTGACTATCCGGCGCCTTTTACATGCAAAAGAATAAGCAATTACAGGAGTGATTTTGCTGTCGATGACTTCACTTGTCAAATCGTACTGACTAGTGGGGCTTCCTTAAATCACCCTCTGGTTTTGGGCCAAACAAATGATTGACCAATCATTGGGGGCTGTGTTGAAAGGCTCAACGTCTTCTCTGTTTGACTATGCAAAAGGTATACCATCTTACATCATAAATTTGCTCAAATCTAGCATCATCATTAATTGCACAAGTAAATATGAACAGATTTTATAATAATAATAAACTACAGGATGTCCCAGAAAACTTCTGACTTATTTGGAAAGAGCTCTAATTTGACTGCTACACCATGGAATTGCAATCAAGGTGGTATATAGGATAAAGGGATCAATACTGAAGCACCATTGATTTCTGACAAATCAGTTGAGAAGATTTACAACATCCCTCTCTTTGATCAACTGTACTTTGGAAAACAAATTTGCAATATTGGTTAAACATTTTTCCAGAGTGTGCACAGTGCACACATGATTGAACTTTTTTGTTTTAAAGTGAAAACTAGAAGCTATTCAAAGTAATTTTCAAGTGTTCTTGGACACCCTGTAAAAAATTGGTATATCTTTCTCACACCCGTATTTAAATGAGAAATAACAGCTGGTCAATACAGCCTATAGCTTATGCCATCTGAGACTGAATGTCATGTGAGGATTAGTGAAGCGCCCCCACTGTCCAAACGGCACAACAATGGCGCTGGCGTTGTCGTCACTACCAAACTGCAGGGCTTGGTCGACGATGAATTCTGCCGCCTCCTGGGGACTGTGACAATTGCCGACGGAATCGCAGATCTCCTGATCGCTCATTACGAAATGGACACCGTCTGAGACGATCACAAGAAAACTGTCCTTTCTATGCTTGATCTGTAGGAATGTGAAAATAAACGATGGAAAAATTAATTTAAAAATGAACTGGAAAAAGAGCCAGTACAAAGTGCACTATTAACTAGCAATCAAAAGTATTAGGATACTTGGTTATTATGTCAAAATCATCCCAGACTTCAAATTTGGACTGATAATATTTCACTATGAGTTGGACAAATGTGTTGTTGGATCTCTTCTCATTACTAAATTTATGTTTTGATAGACACAGGTGTACTTTATGAGATAGTAAAGTTAGGGGTGGTCAAAGCATGCAAAATACACATCATCATCCTTGGACGGAACAGTGGAAGCAGCTTAGCTTCCATCATTCTTCTTTGGCTATTTGTTTACTCCATTGGTGCGCCACGCCTAGTGGAGGTATGTATAGGAATACATATTATGTGTGTGTGTACAGATACAGACCCGGGATGATCCCCTACTCTTTACGAAGGAGTCTGTGACCTTTTTAACGTGCTCGGGATAGCTCTTTCGATGCATGGGACCACCATTTCTATGTGACTTCCGATCCATGAGGCAATTGAGACTTAAGTACCTTGCCCAAGGATACAAACATGTTGGCCATAGCGGGGCTATAACTCACAGCCTTTGTATTGTGAGCCCTGCGTGCTATCCACTAGACCACACATGCTCTTGATAAAATACACATACCCAGGTATATAAGGTGTATCATAAGAAACACAACACTTCACAACACTACACAACTCCACCTACAGCCACATGGCTCTTCTCCTTTATTACATTCCCTGCACCTACCTCAAGCGATCTTGTTTGCGGCTCTGCAATTACTCCATACTTTTTGAGTGGCAAATCGCCGATACTTCTCGTCATTGTCAGGACACCATTGACCAGAGGCTTGCCGAGACTATTCCAACTAAACAGTCAAAGAAATATTGAACAAGGCCATTATTGTCAAGAGCTAAAACGCTTAAGTTTGATTATGAATTGAACAAACAACACTCATGCAACACAAAGATGATCACACCCTAAATAAACACGCTTTGGTTGTGCGCGCCAGAGTCCTAGCTAGAGTTCAGCAATAGCCCGTCCACTTTATCAGAATAGCCTGTCCAGAATTTAACCTTAAGATATAAATCAACATGTTTGCAACCACTATGGGGTCACTAGGTTCAAACATGTGCTGATTTAGCCTTGATTTGACAGTCAGAACTAGTTTCAAGTTTACTAAACTCTTACAACACCTATTTTTAGAATATCACATCTGATAAATCCCTTAATGCTGCCTGTCCTGGGTGTAATCTGCCCGTCCAGATGACGGGTGGACGGGTCTCTGGCTTAGACCTTGGTGCGCGCTATCATTTTATATACGCGATATGCTGATCCAATTCTTCCCCAATTATAAATCTGATTATAGTGAGACTTGAAAGTGACATGGCTTAAAAGCTGAGATAAATACTGGAAATAAAAAGCTACTGGCGGCAACATTTCACTGGCCTTTTCTGTAGCAACATTTCACTGGCCTTTTCTGTAGCAACATTTCACTGGCCTTTTCTGTAGCAACATTTCACTGGCCTTTTCTGTAGCAACATTTCACTGGCCTTTTCTGTAGCAACATTTCACTGGCCTTTTCTGTAGCAACATTTCACTGGCCTTTTCTGTAGCAACATTTCACTGGCCTTTTCTGTAGCAACATTTCACTGGCCTTTTCTGTAGCAACATTTCACTGGCCTTTTCTGTAGCAACATTTCACTGGCCTTTTCTGTAGCAACATTTCACTGGCCTTTTCTGTAGCAACATTTCACTGGCCTTTTCTGTAGCAACATTTCACTGGCCTTTTCTGTAGCAACATTTCACTGGCCTTTTCTGTAGCAACATTTCACTGGCCTTTTCTGTAGCAACATTTCACTGGCCTTTTCTGTAGCAACATTTCACTGGCCTTTTCTGTAGCAACATTTCACTGGCCTTTTCTGTAGCAACATTTCACTGGCCTTTTCTGTAGCAACATTTCACTGGCCTTTTCTGTAGCAACATTTCACTGGCCTTTTCTGTAGCAACATTTCACTGGCCTTTTCTGTAGCAACATTTCACTGGCCTTTTCTGTAGCAACATTTCACTGGCCTTTTCTGTAGCAACATTTCACTGGCCTTTTCTGTAGCAACATTTCACTGGCATTTTCTGTAGCAACATTTCACTGGCATTTTCTGTAGCAACATTTCACTGGCATTTTCTGTAGCAACATTTCACTGGCATTTTCTGTAGCAACATTTCACTGGCATTTTCTGTAGCAACATTTCACTGGCATTTTCTGTAGCAACATTTCACTGGCATTTTCTGTAGCTTTAAACAAAAATAGCAGCACATTTTGCTGAGAACCTCAATAGGAACACACCAAGTGCACTTACTGGAAGGAAATCAGAAATTGGTTTGGCAGTAATTGCCAGAATGCATTGCATCCAAGAATCACTTTAACACATATACATCACCGTACAAAGCCACCATCGCAGTGTTGTGTGATGACCTATAAAATAAAACACTTTTTACCAGTGGTTATTTACTAGCAAACTTTCTTTGTCGCCAAATTTCGAACACTTTCAAGTATACAATGTTGAATAAAAACTCTTTTAAGTGTTAAAGGTATATGTTCCGATCACTTTTTTGGGGCTCTGATTTTTTTTTCACATCAAGATATTTTGCTATCAGAAGAATCCCCATATTTTTCTCATTATGACTGTAAAATCTTAGGGGCCAGAAATATTTCATTTGGAAATTATAGACTAAATAAAATGTAGTGAATTACTGCCAAAGGTGGTTAACCACCAACCAGTTTGTGTACTACTCAATGGGCAAATGTCTTTTGACCTTGTGGTTCTAAAAATAGAGCCATTGGAGTTAGGCAACTCAAACTTTGGAATGCGACAATTTTAAGGATGACCTTTCATGTAGAATGGAAAACATCAAGTTGAAAATCGGGCCAGCAATCGGAACATCTACCTTTAACTTATCCTTCCTTCTTTCACTCATGAAAAGTTAAAAGACAGAGTTATAAACATGCTAAATGCACAACCGGCTCACCTGATATAGCCACCACATTTTATAATCCTCTCTTTTTCCTGCTCATTATACTCCGGCTCATGATCTCGTGATAATCTCAACACTTTGCCCTTGCGACACACCAGGGCTCTGCTGTCACCAACATTAGCCAGCACCAGTTCATTGCCGTTACGTAATAAGCACACCGTTGCTGTGGTGCCTGTATTAGTTAATGTAGGATCTGAACACAACAAGAATAGGATTTACAATATGTTTATATTCACAGTCAGGATGGGGTGGAGGGGGGGGGGGGGGGGGGGGGGGGGCATGGATTGTATTGACCACCACCTGCAAAAACACATTTACAGTTGCACATAAAGAGCCTACCATTCAGCTGTTGCCATGTCATGACTTGAAACTGTTGACAATTGAGAAAGTTTTAACTTGATTAGGGTCACATCTGATTTGACTTGACAGGAACAAAGATCGACTCGATCACAGCACTGCAGAGAGAATATGAATGCATTTGTCTGTATGTACCAGTATTGTTGATGAGGGGGGGGGGGGGGGGGGGTAATATTGAATAGCAAAAGCTGTCCTATTGCCTACAGGTATTATGAAACAACTAACAACACCAAATATGAAGTGATAAACAATTCATGCTATCCTGGTTCCTGACATGTTGGCCTACATGTATATCAGGTACATTGCTATAATCAAAACAAATAATTGTCGATCATAGCGTCATGATCCGAGCACTCTCGTTCATCCGAAGGTTGAACCTGGTCTTGCGATGCACTGCATTCTGAAGCAACAGGCGCTATAGCCGTCGCAATATGCACCAGGCGTATAGGACCCTGATAGAATCGTGACGCTATGATCAACAATTATTTGCTTTGATTATAATATAGTTATAAATACAATTCTTTCTATTCTAGCTCACCTTTCTTTTCTTGCAAGTAGTTCACCAGATCTTCATTGACTTGTATGAAGGCTTTCGACAACACATTCTGCATGTCAGTGGAGTGTTTCAATTCTGTCTCTACGTGACTGGTCAAGTTATGTTGAGCCAAATCGGCTGCTAGTGCCCCTGCGTGGCCATCAAACAACCCAAATAATAACAAGTTTCCGTGAAGTTTATGAACGCATAACCGGTCCTCATTGGCTGGTCTTCTACCCTGTACAGACGCCTGGCCGACGGTGTCCAGTGCAATGTTTGGGATAGGTATCCCATGTTTGATACTCTGTTCTAGAAGTATAGGGGTTTCGATACGGTCTTCCCATGCTCCAAAACTGTCCCAGTCGACCTCATGGCCGCCGGATGCATGCCTTGCTGGCACAGCACTGCTTACTCTGACTGGAACTTTGAGGGCGCTCTGCTGTACGATACATAAATACTCTGATGATGATAATCCCCTGGTCAAGATTCCTATGATTGTTCTACATGCCATAACAGTTGAATACAAATTGTTATAGTGGGAGTAGTGCTGATGTTGTGCTGTTGTTGTGCAGTTTGTAGGTTTCTGTAAAAAGAATCAATACAAGAAACACAGGCCTGTGTGAATACTTGCCACATGGATAACAATTTTAAGCGAAAATCCAAGGAGAACATCTTTATGACTATCCTGGAAAACATATTTATGTGAATACTCAGATCAATTCAGCTCAAATAGTAAGATGTGTTTCACATGAATTTTGAACTGTGCATTTGTAATACTGTCACAAGTATACATGTAGGTGTGTTATTGTTAGTGTCATTATCATAAAGACCTGACAGGGAAGTCCACTTTTGGTCTATATGCTGGCACGCTCAACAATTGTGCGGAAGGTCCCGGGTTCAAATCACGCTGGTGCTCCCAAATGTTGCTGGTATATCTCGGTGAGTTGTTATATGTTGGGTGGTACGTGACAACATTGGTGGCAGCGGTGGCCCCTGGTGTTTCTTAACACCGGGCAGGCCTACCCATTGGATCGTACAGTGTGAGTTTAAGATTTAATTAAGTGCCAGTTATTATGTACCTTGTATCAAGGAGCTGGATTTAAGGCACAATGACGTGCCTTGTTTTAAGGGGGGAGTATTGTCACGAGGTATACATTGTAGGTGTGTTAAAAGACCTGACGGGGAAGTCCTCTTTTGGTCTATACGCTGGCGCGCTCAACATTTGTGCAGAAGGTCCCGGGTTCAAATCCCGGCTGGTGCTCCCAAATGTTGCTGGTATATCTCGGCAAGTTGTTATACTGTATGTTAGATGGTACATAACAATACCAGTTGACACTTTAACTTGGAATTTTACAATTGAAGATTTTTCATCAAGAGGGCCTAGTGTACCTACAGTGTAGCTGTAGCTAGAGGGTACAATTTACAATGTTAGTTTGCCTAGCTAGAAGGTACAATGTAAGTTTATAGTAAGTAAACTTGTGTTTTGTGTTTTAAAATATCACTCCTTTTTCTATTTGGTCTTCTTCGAGATTAAAGTGACAAATTAGATAAATAAAAGTAGACCGAGAACCTGTTACTGTTGAGAGTAGTGTCACAGATAAACAGGGGATCAGCAACTTCCTTGGGCTATTTTTAAAACCGTGCCAACCAAGACCCCTAGAATCTGACCACAACAGAGGTAGGGGGACAGGCCAGACAGGGCACACTGAATAAAAATCAATCAAGCTCACAGAAAAGTGAAAAATAAAGAAAAAGAGAGAGAAAACAAGTATCCCAGAGCCCAGAAGCCTCGGGTCGAGGCTAACCTAGTTCTTGACCAATATGCATCTATTATTTGGGTGAAATTAAATCCGGTAGCCTTACACAGAAAGACAAAATTACCAAATTGACCATGTGGTTTATTAGGAATAATTTAGATACCTTTTTCGAACCATTGTGTTTGAGCTCCGTAGCTTTCGAGGTCATCACGACCCCTTCATTCAGCGTAGTGTTTACTTCCCTCCGTTTGTCACATGACCACCTTTTGGGCGATCACATGACAGCAGGTCATCGTAGATGGCGGGTAGGTCGTAGCCGGTGTCTCGGTTGAGGGTCGGTTTGCGTGTCCTGATTTCAATTGCCTCTCTGATCTTACGTTTCCAAAACTGGTCTTCTCTGGCGATCACTTGAACGTCATCAAGCTTGATGGTGTGCTTGAAGTCTTTGGAGTGTTCTGCCACTGCTGTGAGAGGAGTGGTTTTGTGGTTCGAGTGTTCTTTGAACCTGGTGGCAAGAGCTCTGCTAGTTTCACCCACGTAAGATTTGGGGCACTTAGGACAGTCAATATGGTAAATCACACCACATTTGTTAGCGTCAGGGGTTTTGTCCTTGGGGTGTACCAAAAAGGATCTGATGGTGTTGATCGATGTGTTACGGACGGTGATATCGACAAAAACCGATGGGTTATCAACAAATCCGACAAAGTGCTCACTCCAGATGAGGACACTAACATCACAGACCAGAGGAATGTCAGTATACCGCTTCCGTACATAAAAGGAATATCAGAAAAACTAACGCACATCTTCAGGGACCACGGGGTGAGAACTTACCATAAACCGATCAACACCATCAGATCCTTTTTGGTACACCCCAAGGACAAAACCCCTGACGCTAACAAATGTGGTGTGATTTACCATATTGACTGTCCTAAGTGCCCCAAATCTTACGTGGGTGAAACTAGCAGAGCTCTTGCCACCAGGTTCAAAGAACACTCGAACCACAAAACCACTCCTCTCACAGCAGTGGCAGAACACTCCAAAGACTTCAAGCACACCATCAAGCTTGATGACGTTCAAGTGATCGCCAGAGAAGACCAGTTTTGGAAACGTAAGATCAGAGAGGCAATTGAAATCAGGACACGCAAACCGACCCTCAACCGAGACACCGGCTACGACCTACCCGCCATCTACGATGACCTGCTGTCATGTGATCGCCCAAAAGGTGGTCATGTGACAAACGGAGGGAAGTAAACACTACGCTGAATGAAGGGGTCGTGATGACCTCGAAAGCTACGGAGCTCAAACACAATGGTTCGAAAAAGGTATCTAAATTATTCCTAAAATCATGATCGAACCCAATATCAGTCTACATGCTTCTATGTGGTTTATTGTTTTTCAAGATGGCCGACGAAAGGGATTTTCCCTAGCTAGTCGCAAATAAAACATTCTTATCGTCGCTATTCTTTCAAAACCTTGTATCTCCATCCAGCCCTTCAGCATGTAAAGTAATACTTCCTATGTATGACCTATTACTAGGCGGTCTGCTCTAAACATTTTTAAGTGACAAAATCACATCTATCAAACCTTGTAAGTTTTCTTGCCCCGGAACATGTATAAAGCAACTCTTCCTATGCATAACCGTTTGCAGTTTTACTTTATACATGTTGAAGGGCCAGAAGAGAACATTTAAGGACAACTTTAAGTCTCCAAAATGGTGAGTGGGACAAAGATAGAGAATTTTTCAGGTGACTAAAATGGTTCCCTTCATTTCAACATTGAGCCTGTACCCGATATCCAACCATAGGTTGGTATATATCGAGACTAGCCTATAGGTCGGCCTGGAGTGACGTCACATGCCGTTGACCACAAGTTACCAAAGAGGTAAATAAAGGCCTCTTACACAGCGTGACACGACTGTCGCTTGGGTTAATCTACTGTATGGTCTAGCGTAAAACTGATAGGCCCTGTTTAAACGTCTGGTTTGTTGTCAATGGCAAACGGTAAAAAGTACCCGGATGACCGGGCCGACCTATAGCCTAAAAACAAACATGAATTGATATATAATGATAGACCTGGGTCGTATTCATTGAAGCCTAAATAACCACTTTGACTTTGACATCCTCGAAAAATCCTGTAATGTCCTCCACGCCTATAAAAAGGAAAGTTGCACCACTGAAACCCAGAAGAGTTGATGAAACAGGATGGACATGTGTGAACCATAGAAGACCAAAGGTAAAACCCTCTACGCCAAGGAAAGTTACACCACTTATAAGCTAACAAGAGTTGACAATACAAGATGGACTGTCAAATCCCCCAGACCATCAAAATCAGACTGGCACAGGATATGGACCCATTGACAAACAAAAGCCCCCCCCCCCCCCCCAACAACATTAAAGAAGAAAAAAAGTCCACGAGCCCTCAACATCCTCAACATTAACTGTAATGGCATTAGGTCAAAGGCACCCCAGCTTGAACTTCTTTTCGAATTGGAAAAAAATTGATGTTGTCATTGGCACCGAACCGAGTCAAAGATTGGCGCAGATATCTACAATGCTGAAATATTCCCTGCTAACTTCCGTGTTTTCTGCAGGGACCGCAAATCTGGAGGAGGTGGTGTTTTCATCGCAGTAAAAGATAACATACCGTGCTATGAAAGAACTGACCTGATAGTTGACGACACAGAGCTACTATGGTGTCAGCTGACCTTAAAATATCAAAACATCCTTATTGGCGCCTTCTACCGTCAGCCAAACAACATCCTTGACTCTCTGACCAGCCGTGACTCCAGCTTAACGTTATTACAAAACGCTGTCACCTCACCGTACATCGTTCAACGTACCGGTGCTAGATTGGAAAGACGAAGACTCCCTGAGAGCTGAAAACCCTCTCCAAGAGAAACTCTTTCAAGTTGCAAATGAGCACTTACTCACACAGATGGTCCCCTTCACAACCAGACGACACACAAATGGCACCGAGAATACTCTCGATCTACTCTTCACTAGTCATCCTTCACTACTAAACTCTGTGAGACCACACTCAGGTGTTAGTGACCACTCCGCAAATGGACAGACACCTGGGGCATGCGCTTTAACGCTGCCAAGTGCAACATCATGAGGGTCACAAACTAAAGACACCAAGACGAACCCATTTACACTATGACTGGGACCACCTTAAAAACCAACAAAATCCTGCAAATATCTCGGCTTTCACATTCAAGACAACCTAAAGTGGAACACACAAAGCCAATATACAGCATCAAAAGCTTCCAGGGTACTTGGTTTCCTACAAAGAAACTTTCATCAGGCATCATCAAACATCAAGGAGAAACTGTACCAAACCCTGGTAAGACCTCACCTGGAATATGGTGTAGCTGCATGGGATACTCACTGCGCCAAAAACATCAACAAATTAGAAAAAATCCAACGCAGAGCAGCCCGCTTCACTTCAAAAAACTATTCTTGCACAGCTAGTGTCACTGAGATTCTAAAAGCCTGAACTGGAACAGCCTTCAAGATCGCAGACGTGCACACAGACTGACCTGCCTCTATAAAATTCATCACAACCAACTAGGACATCTCCAGGACTGACATAGCCCCAAAGATGGACCGCGTTAGAAGAGGACACGACCAACAATTCTAACTCTACAACACCAAACTGGCATCATTTACATATTCATTTTTTCCCTCGTACAATCACTGACTGGAACAAACTCGAAACTCCCCCCATCATCAAGCCCTCCACGACCTCCTTCAAACATCATCAACATCCCCCTATTTTAACCCCCTCCCCCTGTGACCACCCACCTCCTGTTATAACTTCCCTGCGGAGTACTATGGAGCCTCGGAGGACAACCAACCAAGAACCAAGAACCAAGAACCAAGAGAACCACACACAAGCAACTAGAAATTATGAACGTAAAGCGAATCAAAGCTAAAATGGTTTAAAATCAGCACAGGTTTAAAATTCTATGGGAGAATGAAAATGGCCAGAGGTCAACAAACTTTTTTGACACACTTTTATTTAGGCAATAGGGCATAGGCCTAGTATAACTTATACATTGCCTGCAGCCTAGGCCTATATTAAAAATATTATTTTATTTAGGCTAGGATTAAGCTTAAAAGGCGACATACTTTTGGTCATAACTTTGTCAATATTTAAACTACAGTCGTAGTTGAACCATCATTTTTTAACAAAAACTGTCATGTATCTTTTCATTGCGTTTTGAAGGAAATATTTTAAATATTTTAAACTTTAAAATGTTATGATCCTGCCTAGCCTAGAAACCTGTATGCTGAATTCGACAGCTTTTATTTTACCAATGTTTACGTCTATTAAAAATGAATAGAGGAGACATTACCGGGGTAGATTCTTACTTTTTTATCCTGGATTGAAAACATAACATTAAGATTACCTTCAAGTCATAGAATAATTACCAGAGAAGCAAGTAAACTATAACAAACGTAGGTAGAAATTCGACGTCAGAAATAACGAAAATCTGCGCAGACGGAGAAAACGGATGGGCAATTCATTCTAACTTATCAAAGCTGTTTTGCAATTTATACATACGCGCATCACTAAAATCAATCCTGAAACTAACACGGTTCTCAGGTTTCATGGTTCTAAGGGAGCGATCATACGGCAGGGGGGGGGGGGGGGGGGGGGGGGTGGGGGGGGGGGGGGGTGTTACAGGATTCATATCCTATATTATAATGTATTAATAGATCACCAGATCTAGCGCCTACATCACGCATGCGTAGTATTAATACATTGAGTCTAATAACATGTCATCTAAGATAAACCACGATCACAAGAGTGTCTCATTATTTACGTAGATAAATCTAATACCAGATCGCGTAACATGGTGTCAGATGTGGGATTTGACATTGTTTATTGCTCCCGCCCATGTTGAACCAGGTTTTGATGACAAGGATTCCTGAATTCATCGAGAAAAAACGATTTTAGCAACATCGTGTGGGCGTTAAACAGAAGAAAAGTTTCGCAAGTGACAGACGAGAAAAGATTACACGAGCCACTGCGCATTGGATTTGACGCAGCTGGGCTACAGGCTGTAAATAACACTTTGGCGAAAAGTAAATAAAACTTGGCGAGCGAGCAGCATTGCTTGAATTGAAAGACGAGATCGACGATGATGAAAGACAACTGAAAACTTATGATAGTTCGTCGTGACTCGTGAGAAATACTTCAAGCTTAATATATACACGCAGAGATTAACAGAGAGAATTATGATCCAGCAAGAGAAGGACTAAATAAAATAAAGGCTGATTGTATAGACTGTGAAGAAATAACTGTTTTATAAATAAGAATTGCGATTACCAGCATGAGTTCTTGGTAAGCCATTCAACCAAAATGAGTTTCGAATGTAAGCCCAGGATCTGGTAAGCCATCCAACAATGAATGTTCAGGATGTAATTCCAGAAAAGAGAAACTTTGCTACATATATAAGCCGTTCAACGATAGAATGCAACGTAGCTGAGATAAGCGATAGATTGGTATGGTAAGCTGTACAACGATGATAGATGCAGTTTATAATGAAACACCAGCAACGACGCTTGATAAAGACTGGTATGGTGAGATAAATTCTATGAACAGTAAATAGTCTAAGAGAATGTTATGATAAACAGAGCCTTGACGGAGAGAAATAATAAATGAACTTGTCCGTGTTTCGCTTCGTTGCTGAAAACTACAATGATAAGACAATGTTCGAGACGTCCATGCTGAGAGACTGATATAAATACTAACTCTGCTGAGAAAGGGAGCTGCAAAGAAAGAATTATAATGGATTGCAACATCTGAATAATATAATAGGCCATAGGATGCCTTAGCAGATTGCAACATTTGTTTATAAATATATTCTCTTTTATACAAAAAAAGGCTACATACAATAATAAAGCCACCTCTTATTTTTTCATAACAGAGGAAGATGGACAATAATATGGATTATTATCTGAACTTTAGATTCAACATCAGACTGTTCAAACATGTGCTCACAAAGAAGCATACTGTTTATTTCAAATAACTTGACAGTTGATATCTACTTGATTACATCATAATCATATTATATATAAATGCCATTGACTATAAATCTACTTCCATAAAGGAAGGGAGATGTTACAGGATTCATATCCTATATTATAATGTATTAATAGATCACCAGATCTAGCGCCTACATCACGCATGCGCAGTATTAATACATTGAGTCTAATAACATGTCATCTAAGATAAACCACGATCACAAGAGTGTCTCATTATTTACGTAGATAAATCTAATACCAGATCGCGTAACAGGGGGGGGGGGGGGGGTGGGGGGGGGGGATGGGCAATTTACAATTTTGTTATCCATTTTTCCCCATCTATTTACTACCTCGATGTAAAAGAAAAACATTTCATTTTTGGACCTATTTGGGAATTTGGGGGATCCTGGTTATGGGCCTGGAAGGGGCAAAAACTAATACACTCTGTAAAAATTCTATCCAACTACTCCTGTTGGAATTCACCCTGTAATTATACAATCGTATGCCAAACTGACATAAGCCATTCTCTTTATCTTTATATTTGTGAAAAGTGAACCGAGAAGACATTTTATCGACTAAACAAATGCGCGCATAGATACATAGAGATGCCCCGGTGACCGTGTCCCCTCCTTGAAAAGGAGTAACATAATCCACCAGCAGTTGGAACCATAGAGCCATTTTTATTCCCAACAATGTTTCTGTCAACCTCGAAGGACGTACGAAAGGAAAGTCTTGATAACAATCTCAATTGCAGCAAGCTGGATGGGTCCCCCGTCTAGGACTCTCAGTAACTGTGACTGGACTCTGTATATTCATGAACACCGGTTGTAATTCTTAACCTTTACCTATACAATGTATAAATAGTAGGTATAGCACACTAAAATTTCAAATATATTGGAATTCGACAAAACAAGTGTCATTTTAAAGAGATATTGGCAAGTAACAGATCTAATTTGGTGTAAGAATCATGTTAATCGAGTAATGCGTTCCGGTGCTATGGTCATTTATTGAAATTCTCCAATGAGTAGTCGAAAACCTGCCACGAAATGCCATTTTGAGACAAAAATTGATTTTTGTCAACATTTAACCTCTTTATTTTAATATCCATGTTCTTAAAATGACTAAAAACGCATTAATCATCACACTCCTCACATGTTTATCAGCTGATGGAAAATCAGAAGTGTATTTTATTCCATATTTGTATTTACATCAGGTTCCTGAAAATGCACTATGTTTGCAAAAATTCAATCCGTAACGTGGAAATCTTAAAAAAATTACGAAGTCTAGCTAATTAAATATGCGTATCTATCTCAAGTTCTTGTAGGTAGTAAACTAATGACATTTGGTATGATGGATACCTATGCTAAGATGTATCATTTAAACTGACAATTAGTTCAATATCTTATCAAATATGCAAATTAGCTAATTAATTATTCAAATCCAAAAAATTCAAATTAGGTACCATACGCCATATTTTTTTGACATGATTATATTCCTAATATATTCATAATATTATGTGTCACCATACAATACAATACAATACAGAAAGCATTAATTGCGCCATTTCCAAAAGGCTCAGAGCGCTTACAAGATAAAACCTTAAAATTACAACTTAAACTACAAAATGTGAGTGTAACATGAGCATAGTACGTACAATATATTATAGCAATTCAAAAATAGATTAGAAACAAAATATAAACAGAAAAACTGTTTAAGGGAACAAATGAGTTTTAAGAGCTTTTTTGAATGTTTAACAAAAGTATATTGCATTATTTTTTAATTGTAACTATGGTAACCATTGATTTGTATCAAATTATGCATAAATGTCCCGATAAATGTCTAAATGCTTGTGTACTACACTCACTGTTTTGGGCTAGTGTCCCCACTCTCAAAGAACAGAATGAAATAAGCGTTAATGTCCCTGAACTGGAAGAACGGGATGAAATTAACGCTAATTATGTTACTTGCTGAAGAGTTCGGTAACTATGATGGAAAGGACCCTCATACACCACCTCCTAAAAATCGTATACATGGACCGTTCAAGAAGGAAATACCACCCCAAGTATTTAAATCAAAATCACAACCACCAATGATGGAAAACAGCGCAATCGCCTACTGTGACACATCTCTGAACACAAATATACCTTCTTAAATGCAAAAGAAGACAGAAACAACCAGCACAAGCAACAAGCCAAGCCAACCCAGATATAAGACTGCGATTTCATTTCACGGAAGAAATTACATGAACAAAGATGCAACCCAAAGCCTTTCCCACCAAATTATGAAGCGCACAACATTTGTTTTTGATGTGAAGCCAGCACCACCAAATAGTGGTCCTATAAAACTAACATCAAAATTAAGCTGTACCCGGCAGACAGCAAACAGTGTTGTGCCCAAAACTCTTCAAATGAAGTACATCACGGCCAGCAACTGAAACTGCGCCAACCAGAAAAACATACAACGTACAGAATGTTACTCAAGCCGGTTGGCGGCAACCAATTATGTCTGTACAACTGGGTGATTTGATACCAGATGACTGCGAACTCGTGAAAATTGGTTTACTAAACAAACAGTTGGAGGTGCATATCTCATTAACTTTAAGCTGGATGTTAACAAATAGGATAGCTAACATTATAACTATTGCCACTATTCATACTGTTCGCGCATGTTA